>VZTL01005327.1:20929-49806 GCA_013400535.1 Scopus umbretta
AAAAAAAAAAAAAAGTGAAACAAAAATACTTTTTAGAAGAAAAAGATAGAAACTGCAGGGTACTCCTGTAGGTGCTCAAAACTCAGAGTGGTTAAAAAAGTTAACATTCTTCAACATGTGGATTTCTTTCAGAAGAATGTAACCTGAGACACGGGCTACCCAGAGAGAATCTATGACACAGAAAAAGGCCCTGCAAAAGGTCTGCTAAATAAAGTATTTAGGTTTGACTCTTGCAGTTGGCAAGATGTATAAATGGCACCGATGCCATTTATAAACATTTGAAGTTTCACTGTCTCTGTCAGTTGTTGAAAATTAATAGCTTTACTTGAATTTTGCTTTGTTCTGAGAAACAGACAACTATTCAACTTCTCATGACTGTGCATACAAAGCTGGGTAAATTGTCTTCAGTTCCTCACTTTCAAAATACTTTTCTTAAATGACACAAGGAAAAGAAGCAAAAACTTAAGAATATGAATTCTCATTTTTTTTCCAAATATTTATGAAGTGACTTAATCTTCAGGAAAAAACCTAAAAATACTTAGATATGAAGGAGTAAGTTTTAAATTCTGAGTTTAGGGAAAACCATACCTGGTAAAGCAACCAGTTCTGATTTAGAGTGATGTTGTGATCAAGTACAAGTAGTGCATAACTGCACAATGTTCTGAACAATCTTCCATTATTCTGTAAAGATTGTACAATCACAGATATGATCTTGCAACTTCAGATTACCAAAGACAACAACATTGCATGTCTAGAGGGGAGAACAAAGTTGGCATTTGATGGATGCTAGACATTAAAAAACTTTCAAAAAGTAGTCTACTTAGCTATTTTCCTGGTTCAAAGAACCGCTTTTTAATGCACAGAATTAAACCTTGTAATTTTCATTCCATTTGTTCTATGAGGATGATGGCATATCCTAGAATGGGTTTGTTAGCAATGAAAATAACTGGCTACATTTATCCCAATGATAAAGGCTTATATAGGATTGTCAGAGGAGAAAAGCTGTTGCATCATTTTCATTTATGACTTAAAAGTCCCCCCACTACCATTCTTCTATTTCCACTTAACATTTTGAAATATAGAGGTCTTAAAGCCTACATAATAAAGTATTTGAATTAGTACTGCTAATGAGTTCATAATAAATAGACATTCAGACTTTTCTGCCGTTCTTTACTCTTCATAATGTATTGAACAAACCTTCCTTGAAAATGAGGCTGGGTAGAAAAAAACCCAGCCAAAAATAACAACAACCAACAAAACCCACCCAAAACACCAAACACAAAAAACGTTAAGAGAAACTACATCATTTAATAAAAGGATTACCTATAGTGCTAATACAGTGAAATATCACCATCTTCATGAGATTCCATGTAGGTCAGTTAAGACTGAAAAGAGTAAGCAATGATATAAGTCAAGTAACACCAAAAAGTACTACTACCACTACATTATCTTCAGCATCTATGTGTAATTCTTCCCACTCTTTCAAAAATCAAGCAACATAATGGAAACAGTAGTTTAACAGATATGAAGGCAAAACTGAAATTTTCTGCCCAAGTGGCACATTTTGCCTATTTCTTATCACTTCAGAAGCCAAAGGTCATTACAGAGAAGCCCACGGTAAACACTGGAAAACTCTAAGTAATTTCTATATAGTATTTGCTAGCATAAAGGACTGCATATGAATTCCAAAAGGAAGAAAAACAACGTACCTTTCTTATGATGCTCCAACATGAAAAGCAATGTGGGTATTAAGAAAACAGAACACTTTCCTTTTTCTTTTTTAATTTTAATTATTACTAATATTCTGTCAGTGTTCTAAAGAATCTTATGTTATTGGTAGAAACAGTACTGTACAAACATCAGAATGCATTTTAGATCTCTCTTTCATTCCTACAGAAATTACCTTATTGCGCTATGCAATCTCATTTTGCCTTATACTTTACAAAATTGGAATATAACGTAGTATAGTGGAATATACTTTTAATCAGCTGGAACACCTGCATCTAAATCATTGCACAGACAATTTCTACTGTTCAGCACACAAGTTAATTTAGTGATGGTTTAAAGAAAAATGTGTTCTGTAATTTTTCTGCCTCAAAATACTTAGATATAGAAAATACTTATATTAATATTGTAGTCTGAAACTGCTAAATCCATAGTATTTTTACGTAAAAAAGTTTACTGAAGCACTGAAAGGTATTTTAACATAACATGGTTTTATTTCTGGGTAATAATCTGAAATCAAGAAAATAATTCATACCATAGTAAGCAAACATTGAGAATGCCATCTGCCAGAGGATAAATTAGACTTCAAGTGGGAGAACGTTTCTAAGGTACATATCATGAAACAGACGCAGAAAGACAGCCCATCAAAAGCAAAGAGGGTGAAACAGAAAGATAAGAGATCCTATATTATTGTTTGACCATTAGTTACTTATAAAAGATATGATATAATAAAGCTGAAAGACTAATCAGGACTGCTGAACTATCATTCTTAACTGCACAAAGTTATGGTTACCTTTATTTTTTTCACTGTGCTTCCTCATCTCACTAGCACCTCACTGAAGTAAAAATTTTTTTCAAATGCATTTACAGTCCTCAAGAAAACAAAGATATTTTTCCCCAGAGAATTTCAAAAGTCCTGGTTTAAAGACATCTAAATGCTATAGATTTAAAATTACTTGTTTTGAAGCAGTTATAATACAGTGAATTACATGAATACAGTTATAATACTAGCTCTTACTTTTTCCATAAACTCTCACATTTTGATTACTGTTTACACATGGCTGAGATTCAGTCATGACAGTAAAAAGGTTAGTGTTCCAATCAGCAAAGAAGAAAATACTGAGACAGTTTTAAGACATTATACAATTTCCTAAGCCTAATAAAATGTTGTGCCTCTAACCCTCTCCTCCCCCACCCCCATCCTGCAGTCCTTGGAGGAAACAGGAATATCCAAAACCAAAGAATCAGTTCACAGTTATTTTGAAATATAAGATGAAAAAATATAATGGGTTTATGTTAAAGGATTGAATTGGAATTCAGAATGTATGGGGTGTAATCCTAGCTTTACAAAGCAATCCATAAACTTCCTGCATGACAGAACAACGCACTTGTCTATGCTCCAATTCCAGCCATCATCCTTTGCCAGTTTTAGGTCATTCAGGAAAGATTGCCTTGTAAAGCAGACAAAATGGCACTTTCCAAAGCAGTATTGTAAAACCAGTACAAATTCTTCTGCTTCTGAGATCGGAAACTAACAAGCGAGTGACAGGGGAAGTTTGAGTACCAGGAGAGAGACGGAGGGAACAGAAACAGAAATTGAGCACCACCTAACATTGCAGTACTTTTCTCCCAATTAGTGGAAATTGATACATCATTCATTCCTAATTTAATTCCTTTAAACTGAAACGGCTTCAACCTGAACAGCTTTATAATGATTTATAGGAAGAGATATAAATATTACAGTCAGAGGAGAAAACTCATGTATGTATCCTACTTTGAGAATGTAACACTCAAAATATTTTTATGTGCAAATAGGGAAACATGCATTTCATGAGATGCTAAAATGTATTATTAGTCTATTTAAAGTTTTAAATGTGTAACTAACTTACAATAATTTGTATGGCTAGTCCAGTTACAATGATATTAACATTTATAGTCCAAATTACCTAAACAACTCAGAACAAATCTCGTTAATGATATACTTAAAATTTGTTACCAGAAGATTTCTAATGCTCCCTTTTGTCTACTATTAGTGCTCCCTTTTGTCTGCTATAACGATGGTCGTTATGCTGTTCCCCTGGGATGTACTGTTGTTTCACCCAACTGCCTCTAGCAGAAGGGAGGTGCTTCAAGTTGTCCTCATCCCAAGTTCATCTCCTGGAGGTCAGTGATGCAAATGATGGCATTTCTTTTGCTTTGGCAGGAGGAACATACTGT
The DNA here is from genome assembly GCA_013400535.1 of Scopus umbretta. Classification (NCBI taxonomy): domain Eukaryota; kingdom Metazoa; phylum Chordata; class Aves; order Pelecaniformes; family Scopidae; genus Scopus; species Scopus umbretta. Next base: position 24,872 of record VZTL01005327.1, read on the forward strand.
TGATTCTGATGGTTTCTTTTTCCTCATTGTGGGGTCCACTACAGACTATTTTTCTATCCTTTATATATTTATATAGTTACTGTATTTACAAAATAAAAAAGTAGATATTTTAGATACTTGCTTTTTGTTCTTTTAGCTACTGTGAACCCAATTTTGACCAGCTCCCAAACCTGCACTACTTTAACTGTCTATTGTTGAATTTTTCATAGCTCTGGTCTCAAGTGTCCGTTCTTTTTTTCTTTTTTTTATCATTCATTCCTATACCTCTCCACAGTGTAGAGGCCTCTGCTTCACTTTCAAGGATCTCTGCCATCATACCAGGCCTGCATTTTTCTGCACTATGTCATTACATTGTAGTTACAAATATTTCATTCTACACTGAATAATTACTCCTTATTTTTTACTATATAAAAAATATGGTTATACCATACAAAGATAAGCAAAAATAATAATAATAAAAATCTTGTTAAAAAATGCTGTTGCAGGTGAAGAAACAAACAAACAAACAAAAGTCAGTACAAAAATATGTGACCTGTTGCTAGCAATGGAAAAGCTGTATGTATTGGGCTGAAGGCTATAAGACTGAGTACTATAATAAGTCAGGAGTCACATCGAAAAGGAAAGCCTTTTCTTTCAGCTCTTAAAAGAAAGCAGGTTCATCACTGTATTTTGCAGAAGATCTGGTCCTGAGGGTGTGCTTTGACATGATCCTAGAAAACCCTGTAGGCTGAAATCTATCAGGGGAGTTAGGTAGAGGGAACAAATAGTTCCTAAATCCTGACTGGACTTAATGTAAGCTATATTCTGAGCCATCCAGCTCTGTCAAGACACAGTGTCAGTTGTCAAAAATCTTCACAGTAGAAAGGAAGGCTACGGACTGTAGGTTCCCCTCAAGGGCAGAAAAAACAGCTTTTTTTACTTTCAGTGGTGGACACAGTTTAAAATATTGCAAATCCTCACTGCAGGTCTATCTGAACTGAAATAAGAGAGGTATAACAAAGCAATGAAGAAGGGAAATACAAATGAACACCACCTCCAATAAAAAATTAAGAACTACAGAAACCATGTATTGCACACTTTCTTTAAAACAGAAGTCATGGCCATAGTGGTGATTATGTCATCTGTGTGTCCTTGCCTTTATCTAAAAGTGCAATAAGGAATTCTCATGTATACATCCTTTCTGTTGGACAGTAGAGAAATGATGAATAGACTTGTTTTCTTATAAAAGAAACCTGTAATATCTCAAATGACTAAAATGGGATCCGCACCATATGGTGCACATGGCAGCACATGGAGGTCCATTTGGTGCTGTACAACATGGGGTTCCGAACACTTAAAGGGATGTCAGATTATCTATACCATTCTCACTTTCTTTGTAGAGTTAGGTCTAATGAATAACAGCATTTTAAATGATACTTTGCAGAGTGTGAGTGCCTTTCTTGCTGAGATCATCATGGACCAACACCTCCTGTTACAAAACAGTGTGACAAGCAGTTTTACACAAATATTTGGATCATTATCTATATTCTGTCTTTTCCCTTTATCTTCTGTTAAGAAAAAATCATGATTTTTAGAGGTTACTTTAAAAAAAATCAGTAATTGTCTGTAAAATAGCTTTATTCTTTCCCAATTAAGAAGAAAAATATTATAAAGTGGCTGTAGCCTTTAAATTTATATTGTTTTGAGTTTCTCACCAAATATTTGATATATATCAGAGAGCAAATCACTGTGATTTTGGACACACAAATAAAGATTTGTTTAATTGCCTGTGAATCAATTTGTAAGAATCTTCTGCATTAAATTGCAAATAAACTATTATACTGGAAATACAGAAGAGTAAGCTTCCTTTTTTCTGGAAGGGTAGGTACTCTGAACTATGGGTATAAGTAATTAAATAATTTCTTACTCTTCAAAATCATCATACTTTTGTTTGGTTTGTTGTAAATACGTGTGAATTTCTTGCAATGCAATGGGATAAATGTAAGGTAGATTGCTGTAGTATGCATCATGGGGATTTTAAAAGATCTCCAGGTAGAATTCTGTACAGCACAATGTGGCATGAAATGAACAATTTGAAGCCAAAATTTTATCTTGTGCATCTCTCAAGTGCATGATGTATAGGTTCAATTCAAATCCAAATGCCCATGAAATCTGGCTGGAGAAAAAAGGTCAGCAAAACTAAAGCTTGCTCCATTATATTTAATTCTTCTTGTAATTTCTTAACATTATCCACAGAAATTACTGTGAGTTTTAACATCAGCATTATCATCCAGCCTCCAAAAACATTTCTGCACTGGGGAAATTAACTGCTGTTATTTAAATTATTTTGACCAAAGCCAAATATGATATTCTGGTACCTATGAGGGTATGTTGATTTAGTGCCATCCCTTTTCCATGTCTTCACCATTCACACTGGAATATAATGTAATTGAGAAAATAAATTCAAGTAGTATAAAATATATTAAAAAGGATATTTTTCCTAGTGTTATCACCACAGATTACTGAAAAACTTAGTTTTCATAGGACTAGCACTATTTGTATGAATGCACTTCCATTAGAAGACTTTTTAAGATGCAATTCTTGTCCTATTCTTACTGTAGCCCTACATTTGACATTACTATTTTAAGAGCAAAGCTGTTGACACTTAAAACTAAGAAAATTGTGACTGAGCTTAGAAACTGAGTAGCTCAGGAAAGCTAACAGGCTAAAAGGTGTGGAAAAGCACTCTGTTGGGGAAGATGTATCCAAAATATATGCATAAATATTTTTGCAATATGAAATAAGATACAAAAATATTGATTAGGAATGGCTGAAAACTAAATGTGAAATATAGTGCTTGCAGCTTATACAGGCTGTCAAGAAGGGGTCCAAAAGAGTGGCAAGTATGTTTCTATGCCAATATTAAATGTCAAAGAAAATAAGAAACAAGGTAAAGAAACTGGAATATCATGCCCTAGACGAAGACATTGATAAAATAGATATATCAGAAATTTGCTGGCAGTCACTGGGACAGTAAATGCAAAAATGTGTGTGGCAGCCTAACATTACAAATAAAAAAAGAACTTAAATTCAAAACAGATTAACAGATTCAGCACAGAATCTGAATAGACCAAAATCTGAAGCTTAAATAAGAATAGATTTGGGTAATTAGTAGAGAGTGCCTGACCTGCATAATCATAGAATCATAAAATCATTAAGGTTGGAAAAGACCTCTGAAATCATCTAGTCCAACCGTCAAACCAACAACACCATGACTACTAAACCATGTCTCAACGTTCCGCATTTACATGTTTCTGAACACCTCCAGGGATAGTGACTCCACCACCTTCCTGGGCAGCCTGTTCCAATGCCTCACCACTCTTTCAGGAAAGACTTCTTCCTAATATCCAATCTAAACCTCCCCTGGCACAACTTGAGGCCATTTCCTCTCATCCTATTGCTAGCTACTTGGGCAAAGAGGCCAACACCCACCTCACTACATCCTCCTTTCAGGAAGTTGTAGAGAGCAATAAGGTCTCTCATCAGCCTCCTCTTCTCCAGACTGAACAATCCCAGTTCCCTCAGCCAATCCTCATAAGACTTGTTCTCCAGGCCCTTNGTCTGGGTAGATAACATCCTCAGCCTTTCCCTCATCCACTAGGTGGGTCACCTGGTCATGGAAGGAGATCAGGTTGGTCAAGCAGGACCTGCCTTTCATGAACCCATGTTGGCTGGGCCAGATCCCCTGGTTGTTCTGAACATGCTCATTGAGCATACCCAAGATGAACTGCTCCATATTCTTCCGCAGCACAGAGGTCAGGCTGACAGGCCTGTAGTTCCCCATATCCTCCTTCCTGCCCTTCTTGTAGATGAGTGTCACATTGGCAAGCCTCTGTCACTGTGGGAAACGAAACATGACATTTTAAGAGACCAATCATGTTTGTGTTAGGATCAGCTAACCAGGAAGCCCCCCCGCAAAAAAAAAAAAAANNCCCAAAAAAAAAAAAAAAAAAAAAAAAAAAAAAAAAAAAAAAAAAATTAACATTGATTTGGTGCAAAACAATGTACAAGCTCTTGTTCATAATTTTACAAAAATAATATCATTTGGTAATTGTGTTCATGCACTTAAATTCAACTGCTGTACAGAGGAATGAAGGACAAAAGGAAGCCTGCAAAGAAAGTCAAAAGTAGGAGGAAATTTGAATAGGCAGTTGGATAAGAGGAAGGAAAAAGAAGTTAGGAGTAAAAGATCAGTTGTCCAACCAGCATTGGAAATAACCAGAATTGTTTCACAGGAGTTTATGTAGTTCAGCATAGTTATGAACCATTTAAACAGTGTATGTGCTTTGGGTTGGGTGAGGACATAAACAAATTATGAAGAACGTCAACAGGACCTATCACACTGAGTCACTGGTCAATGAAATAGCAGGTGAAATTCAAGGTACATAGGGAAAAACAAACATTGTCTGTACATGTGTAAAAGCAGTGTGACCCGACAACTACCACTCAGGAGCAAGGTTCTCAGGTAAATCCATGAAAATATAAACACAACCTGCAGTACAAGTCAAAAAAAGCAAATCACTTATTAGGAATTATTAAGAAAGAAACTAGGGGAAAAAGAGAACATGTCATTATGCCGCTATTTAAATCCATGGATTACCCTCAGCTGGTAGCATTGTTCTTCACACATTGATACTAGATCTGACACTGTTCAGCTGCACCGCTGACCTCCATGGCAAAGAAATGCAGACACTTGGGTTCACAGACAATACCAAACTGGGAAGAGGGGTTCATATTCTGAAGCTGTTATTCAGAAGAGTCTTAATAGGCTGGAGAAACAGGATGAAATCTCCTGAAGTGCAAAAATGGCAAACGTAGGCCCTGTAACTAGAATAGATTAACCCTATACACAAGAAAAGGCCTGACTGGTTGGAGAACAGCTTTTCAGAAAAGGGATTAAGGGTTCTTCAGCAAGGTAAGCATGAGGCAACTGTACCCCTTTGAATTTATAACAGTGAAATGCAGGGGAGAAAGAGATGCAATCATGTTCCTTTAAAGACTGTAACGATTCCTATTTAATGTGAGGTGAGACATTTATTAAAGGAATCTAATAAATTTTATTTTGCATTTCTTTTTTTTCACAAGTTACTGGGGAAGCTAACGTTTATGAACACACCAATCTGTAGCTGGAAAAAAAAAAATTAAAATCACTGATAGTGGCTCAGGGGAAGGAATCAGAATAATTTGTTTAGGACTCTGGGCTGCACTGAGGGAACAGTGAGAAACAGCCATGGATAATCTCACCTCAAATATTTTTTAAAGAAATAGTAAAATGAGAGCTGATTTTCCTCCAAGGTTAGTAAAAAGGGTGCTTAATCTAATATCCTTATCACTACCACCACTGCCTAAAGAATTTCTATCTGACTTGCAATGATTTTTACATATTATAAATTAGAACATCTATTTCATTTACTATGCATAAGTACATAACAAGTGCTCAGCAACATCGTCAGGATACTTAAACCTGGAAGATTTGCTATGATTTTTTCAGTTTATGTGTCTCTTGAAAGACCTCTTAAGCATGAGCAGTACTTATTGAAAGAATACATCTATGTGGTTTTGACTGAGATTAAACCTTTGTCTAAGGTCTTCTCTCCATAGAAATAGTTCTTTAACAGATGAGAAAAACATGGAAGAGAAAATTTCCCTGAAATATGAGTGGATAAGGAAACCACCTTGTCACCTAGTTTTCAAATACGGTTACAAATATTAAAAAGAAGGTAATTTGCAAGTAATAGAAAATGTTTGGACAAAGAAAATTGAGGGGATGTAATTTGTGTTAAAACACAAATATGTAAAGAGGACAATAATCTATGTGCTTAATGCATATCTTTGTAAGTGTGAAGTCACTTAAATTTTAGACAGATTACAATATGACTGTAATGTAATCCTTGTAGTTTTAGTGAATGAAGGAAGACAAAAACAAACCTATATGCAGTAAAAATACAAGGGACCAGGATGCATATGTAAAAACAGTGTAAAGGAAATAAAAATTGCAACATTACCATATCACAAATCCAAGGTGTTTGTGGATGTTTCCAACAAAGAAGCATTTTTAAGAAAAGAAAGTGCAGGCAAAAGTTTAGCCTCATGTGCATTTCAGTATCTGAAATATGAAAAAAATAAATCAGTGATACGGCCTAAAGTAAGGTGAAATTTGTGTTTCAAGATACAGACTATTTTTATATATAATACTAAGTGGAAGTATATACATATGTGAAGTTTATTGAATAACAAGAAGTCAGGTTATTTGTAAAGCTTTACAAAGAAGACATTAAAAGTAATATAATCTTTGAGGAGAAACTAGTCAGAACCATGTATTCTTAAGGGCAAAGTTACCATGAGTGTAAATAACAGTTTTGTATTCAAGACCACTGAATAAGAAATTGAAGTTACAGAGGACATTTCACCAAGTTAATTATTTTTATACTAGGTACAGCATAGTTATGTATAGTTACAAGCACTGCACATGTAGGAAGTCACTTGATCAAAACTAAATTGAGGTCAAGAAAGACTGCCTAACTATTATACAAATAATTGCTGACATTCTCATTACTTGAGAACAAGGCAATGTGAAGAGGTCATGAGCAGAAACTGAAATTAACTTAGGGAGAAAAAATATCAAACAGAATCTGGTTAACATGATATTGCATTGAATTTAGCTTAGTAAGAGAAAGTGCCATGTGTCATACTTTTGCTGACAAAAGAAGAACTAAACTATGATCTGAAAAAAAATTGTAAAGGTGCTCAGTCCCATAACTATGTGCTAGTCAAAGAACCTTAGGGATAGTTTTGGACTTTCTTAATCACTTGGCAAAAAATTGTAAGCCTCTGAGCCAACTAACTTAAACCCATCATATGGGAATGGACAGAAATACAAGAAAAAGCTTTTGAAGAAGTAAAGAGGTCAATTTCAAATTCTCCATTAATGAAATATTATAACCCAAAGGAAAGGCTAGTCTTAGAAAGTGACACATTGGAGACCAGTCAGGGAGACACATTAATGCAGAGAGAATGTCTAAAAGCACTTATGAGCTGTGATTTCTTAGTTAACAAATAAGAAAGAATTAGCACTAGACCTTTACGAAACAGAGAAAAATCTTTTACAAGGACTGTCAGGACAAAAAAGCAGTACAGTGTCATGTCTCTCCATCTTTGCTTATGGTTTAAGATTCTGAAAGCATTATGTTAAATGGAAAATGGAAACCGGCTCATCACCATGCACATGAGACTGGGTCTGACACAATTAGGATCTTCTGCAACATTTTGCCAAACCCCACTGCAATGCAAGAATTGTCCAGCATTTTCCAACTTGTTCCTGCCATACAGTTATCGTCTCCCATAATCTGAAATTATGCATGAAATGCCCTACTGCATTTTGTCCATCATCATAATGTCACCTTTCCCCTCAACAGCCTCTTCAGTTCCCTTCTTTGAAAGGTGCAGCACAGCCTTTTCCATGGAATACATTCTGGCCTCCAAAAAAAATTGTCAAGCAACCCAGATTTGAATATCTTTCACTCTCATTAAGACTGAATTTGCAGAGCCAAGCTGAACTGGCTGTAACACATTTGACTTTAATATTCTCAGTGTCAGGGTACTGCATTGGCCAGCAGCTCCCTGGGGCAGAAGGGGCTGCCTGGGGCAGCATGTCAGGGCCTGGCTGACAAGACCTATCCCACCACCCCAGCCAGGGCAGCTGGGAGCACTGGGGCAGCCCCAGTCCTGGGCGTCAGACACCTGCTGCGGAATGGGCTGCAGCCAGGCAGGGGTGTGAGCCCATGAAGGTTAGGTCTGGTTATGCTCACTCAACAGCTAGTCACAGGCAGATACACCATTGTTGTGTATAGATGTTTCTGAACAAAAGGTTTTCCACACACATGAAAACTGTTTCTCTGGGTATTCCCAAGAAATCTCTCATCTCTGATAGATTGGAGGTAAGAGCTGAGCACCTAGTTCTATGGGGATCCAGATGTTCAGCATGATTCTGCTTAAATCCTCAAATCTAGCAGATGGTCTTAGAATCCAGTTAATAAACAAGTCTCCATTTAACAAACAGGACCAGGTTAATATCCATGCTGAAGACGGTGACCACTGCTTCTCTGTAACACAGAGCTGTGGAGCAGCAGAGGAGTTTCCATCGCATGACAACATAAAGGCAGAGACACAAGTATGGGTATGCTGGTTAATTGATGACAACTAAATCAAAGACATACAGTATTTTAGTATTTTTATGAGATATAGAATAACAGAGTCATAGCATTTTCTGATAATCCATGTATATATAAGATACAGTTTCTGATTTTTTTCCAAGATCAGATTTTAGCCCTTTTATGGTCAACGTGAGTGTAATTTTTGATGCTACCTTCTTTTATTAAACGGAGAATGGTGCAGTTTCAAATAGTTAAGAGCTTCAGCAAGATCTGTGTCCTGAATCTCAAAACTTTCTTTTCTTAGAATGCTTGTCAAGCAGTGGAAACAGAAAAATGCACCATAAAGGCTAGCCAGGCATTGCTGATGAAAGGAACTGGGCTTTGTTCCCATCTGGCAATACATCATCAGACCAAGCAGCGGGGTTTAAAAGCTGTCTAACATGGAGACTAAGGAGGAGAACACAAACATTTTCACCAGTCAAAAACTGACAGGTCTAAATCTCTGTTCAATAATCTCTGGAGCAAAAATAAAGCAGGTAAGCATTATCCTACAACAGATTTGCCAAGACTGTAAATGAAATCAGTGAAAAAAAGTGTAACAACAACAATTATAGTAGGAAGAAAAAGCTGATTTTTCAAGTGATTAAATTAGATACAAATGAAAACAAAAGAAAATAAAGAGAAAATGGTGACATTTAAGCAGTAACGTGCAGTACCTCCAAATACCAGGCACAGTCAGTAGGTTGGAAGAAGCAGAGACAGGGAGGTCAGAGAGCACAGGAAACAGAATGAATGTGGAGATGCCACTCCTTCACTGCAGCAAAGTACCTCAGGGCTTGAAGTATTTTATATCATAGACTCCTGGTGAGCCAGCAGCAAATAAGCTACAGAGAGTAGGTCAGGTCAAATAATAATAAAGATGTAAAGCATGGTTTGAGACACCTCATAATGCACAGTATGGTGGAGTGCTAAATTCACACATAAAAAGTGAAAGTGGCACAGGGGCAGCACAAATAGAAAGCAGGAGGGAACAAAGAAAAACTGGTCCCCATCTCTCTAGACCTTAACTGCTCATGATGGTCAAACCTCAACAGAGCCTGAACCCCAGTCACTCTAAGAGGCTTTTTTGCTTCTTTCATATCTCAAAAGAATCTTGCTTCCCAGTTCAGTTCTACATGAGCATATATGGGTTGGTTTTTTTTTTCCGTATTTTTTTTAAAAACGTGGTGAAGTTATGCTTTGCTTGTAACTTCTGTTAATCAAAAATCACAAAAAAGTTATTCACACTAACTGAATCATAGTCACCTGTCATGTATTTATGGTGACTGAATAATATAAGCCTCTATGTCACATCTCCATAGACTTTCTTGTGGCATCTCTTCAAAGATACAGCACTGACAATGAATCCCAGCAGGCAGGGTTGAAGGGGACAGCGTGAAAAACAGTAAAAAGTTTTTGGCATTATGTCAGCTGTACTGACTGGCATGGCACAGGGAATGCTTAGCCACCCATAAACTGAGAGCCGAGTCCTGCATCCACAATTTACTATCCCATCTCCAACAGACTGCCTCACTTGTGTAAACACATCCTCATCCAAGTCCTAAATGTGGGTTTGTTTCAGTTATGTATACATATGTACAAGTTCACATATACTTATAAGTAGGGCAGTCATTCTTAGATGTCATCCTAACTGCTACACTTAGACTTTGGAAGGCAAGTTTGTTTTCTTATTTCATAATAAGAAAACAAACTCCTTTCTGAGCTTTACTGAGTAATTACAAAGTCATCAAGTTGTTAATCAGTCATTATGAAGTTCTTCAGGCATGCTTAATCAGTATATATGTACCTTCAAGGTAAAGTTGACTTAATACAGCTGACAGGATTAGACAGCTGATGTTACTGAGGTTTTCCTGTATTTACCATTCAGACTAGCCAGGACAATGGAGGAAGTCAGCAATATAATGACTCAGAAATCAATTTTAACAAAACCAGAACCGAAGATACACAGACCTTTGTCCTTAAATACATAAAGAACAGAGGAACATCTGAGCAGGGAGTGGGGTTTGTAGTAGGTGGAATGATTTTGGGTGGGAATTCTAGATCACTGGTAATTTGAAACATCCAGATGTAAAGGAAGTAAATAAACTTAAAAAGTAATTCATTGTACCATAAGCTTTATCTGAATAATATGGCTGAATATTCTAAGGTTTGATGGCCAACTAAGATTTCCATTGTTCTGTAATACAGAGCATGATAATTCAGAGAGATCAGTTCTGTTCCTATTGTCTGCACATGTTACTTGGGTGTATTATACTATATATTGTACAGAATACTGTAAACTCATAAAGCCTCTAAGAAGAATGACCTACCAATGAAAACAGGAGAAAGATTAATTTAGTCTCTCCAAAACTCCAGGTAAAATTACCCCTTCACATTGCTGTTGTTCAGGAAATTCTCTCAGATCATAAGGGACTTAAATCCTGAGACCAAGCCACAGTTGTCCACATGAAATGGATTCAGGTTGTCTGTAGTCCTATTTGACTTTTTGTCTGGAGTTGTCACTCTTAGATATCGCCCCAAGGGTCCTTCCAGGAACAACTCTAATCCATCTTCTCAGCCCAGAGATGTTCACCTAGTATTGTTATAAACAAACAAAGAAACAAACAAAATAGATGGGGCAGCCATATACAGTGCCAGGAGAAATCTACATTTCACAAGAGTGGATACCTACACTTTTAAAAATTTGAGTTTAACTTCATCTGTATCTGAGTTTGCCTCATCCGATGTTTCCCTTCACATCCAAAGCTTGTACAGATAGCTTGTACCAGAGCTAAACATAGGTTGCACCAGCCTTAAATAAGCAATGAGGAAAGCTGGCAGTTCTGGCTTTGAGCTTGACCTCAAGTCCACTTCTGCACTGTGTTCCTAATTAAGTTCACCCAAAACTTCATCTTAGCAAATAAAGTTCCAATCTCTGAACATTTAATACCAGATGACATTGTTTAACAAGAACTTCCTTGTTCATTTCTTATTCAGTATTTGGTTAATCCAAAAGCAAGCAGGATATATACAAGGCCAGAGGTTAGGATAAGATGCAGAAACAGTTTCTTTCTTCATGAATATTCATGTAATAACTTTGAAAAACATAGTGATTTTTTTTAGCATATTCTACCTTAGCACTAAACAGATTACAAAATATTTATCTTCAAACAGATAAGGACAGAAAAAGTAATTTCTAAGAAATATTCACAATTATCCAGTATGAGGCATTCTGAGAATTTTAAGCAGGAAAATAAAGCATAAGAGCTGAGGAGAACAGAAAGGTTTGTCAGCTTTCTAAAAGTAGATGTCTTCTCTCTATTCCACACCAAGAGAGTTTAAACACTGAAAATTAGTAATTTTAAAAGCAGTTAGTAACTTTTAATACAGAAGTACGTTGATGTGTAAGAAATACATAAGCTACAATTAAACTATTTCATCTAACTATTTACAGTACTGTAGCCAAACTCAGCTGAAGCTGCTAAATCAATTTGGGCAGCTAGTACATACTGTGCCTTCTACTGCTAGAGATGCAATAGTGACGGCACCACCTATACACAAGTCCTTTTGACTGTAGGGTAAGCACATTATTAGTTACAACCCACATACAAATACTCATCAGCTTATTACTGACAAATGAGTTCTGATTATGCCATGTATCAAAAAAAGGCAAAAAAACTTCAAGCATTGAATAGCTAACAGAATAGTCCATTTTGCAGAAGAACATTGAATGTGAAGAATAACAGGTTTCAAATGTACCTAAGACATATTTTTACATATTCCCAAGGCTAGGAAATTCTGCATGACAGAATTTGTGGTTAATAAGTTCTTGAGTCTGCCTGCAAGCATTTACATTGTCATCTTTGAGCACAGTAAGAACCATTGAAAAATCAGCAGAGTTGTCCAAGATTCACTGAGGAAATTACACTGGAGAAAATAGACTGTGGTTGTGTTTTAATATCTTAGCAACTTTCAACCAAAGGCCTTAGAATGGAAACAAAACAAACAAGTCCCAAATATCCAATGACTGTATCCAAACATTTAAAAAGAATCTGATATAATAATCTATTCTTTATTCTAACAATGGTATTATTTCAAGAGGTTTTTACAGTAGTCTATACTTGGCAGAAACTCTGCATAATTTTCTTATTGTACTTGTATATAATTTGAAATTTTGGCACCAAATCAAATTTTGGAAGGCTGTCATTTCTTTTCCACTGAATCTGATGGCATAGTGATATTCTATTAGACAGCAATATAAAATCAAAGCAACAGTTGGGAAATTAGAAAGACACTTGACAAAGGCTGTTAGTCTAGGGAAAATTATTGTAGCCAATAGCTTTAAAAACTGCTGTTTAAAATTACAGTCTTCAATTCACACTTGGCATTATATATCAATGACCCCACTGAACACCTACCTGACTTACTGAGCACAGTGAGTACAGCTGAGCACCGGAAAACATGGGCTGGAGTAAGTGGGAGTGGCATATGTTGATTAGTTCTGAACAGGCTTCTTCTTAGATACCTACATGTAGACATAAGTATCTCATTTTAACCCTCAGGGTCTGAAGGACAATTAAACATGTTTCCGCTTGAAAATGACACTTTGTATATCAATAATAATCCATGAAATTGAGATCTGCAGAGCAAAAAAAAAAGATCTAATCATGCTGAATATCTCAAGATTTGCTTTAGGACTAGAGCCCTCACATGAACAATGAAGTGATGCTTTGCCAACAGACACCAGATGGTTGTTAAATGACAGATGAGGGCCTACATTTGATAGAGTCAACAAACCAGGCTGTAACATATTTAAAACTAGTAATCCGTATGCATGTTTCAGAGACTAAGAACTCACTGATGATTATAAAAAGTTAGTTCAAACCCATTCATCTTTTAAGGTTTACTTTACCTCAACGTTTTCCTGGTTGAAACAATATCTTTATCACTCACCTTCAATTGGTAAATGCTGATAGCCTCACCTCTGAGAGAGAAAACTGAGTGGTCTGATTAGAAAAGGCTCATTCTTTATAGCGAATATCATTCTCTCAGCAAATGAGGAAAAGAAATCCTATTGATTCACATAAGAATTCTGTTTGATATTACAAGAGATGATGAGTGATCAGCATTTTTATGTAGCTGGTGATCAGAATAAGGCCTAACACAGAACTACAATCCTAGAGCCCCTAAGCTTACAGCACAGTGTTACCCTGATCTGATGCTTCATGAGTTGTTGGTGAAAGAGAAATCAGAAACAACATTTTCATTATAAAGTAGATATTGCTTGCAGGTATTTGCAGAGAGAAAAGATAAATCAGTCTTCATTTTTATTGGCAAGCAACATTTTATCTAATGATACTGCTTTAGTAGCAGGAGGTACTATCTAGGAAGATACATATCTTTATTTCTGCAAGGTATAAGTTCTGGTATTTGTTACAAGTTCTCTCACAGAATTAAGGACCAATAAGGAACTGACAAAAGTCAAGGAAGGATTTTCCCACTATTGGAAGATATTTGGGTTTGAAGGGTTTTTTCCTCCTTTCTCATCAATAAAGGATTATAAAAGTCCTTTCCTTTCTCAGGATTCTGAATATTATTTTGTGTTCTATCTACTGCTGAAATCTTTCTTTATCTGAAAATGAGATTGCAAAATTTCTTATTTTCTAATTAGATCCTTCAGGTTTGCATTGGGACTTAAAATGCCAAATGAGGCTACAAAGCACAAGTTGAAAATTTATGTATACAGACCAGTTTCTGATATTCCATGGATTAATATCTGTGTCCCACTTCAACAGAAGATCAAAAAGGCTTTTAAAGATTACCTCAACCAGAGAAAGCATATGAGTAATCAATTGTTTCTGCCAGAATCCTGGTAAGTGAAGAGAATATTGCAAGATTGCTGAGAATATAAAAATTGTTTTTGGCAGTGGAACTCCCCAGATCTCTTCTGTTTTATCTCCAGATAGACTTGAAATCCATTTTGTTTTAATTGACTGTTTTTATTGTGCAGTTTAGAAACTGGAGTGTGCAAGATTGTTTCATGTGTACATAGTTATTAATATTGACTGGTTTTATATATGAATATGAATGTATGAATATATTAATACAATGGTGGGATATAGCCTGAGTGCTGTTCTTTTCATCTTTGTACCAAAGTTAAACTCTTCTATAGCCTCTTTGAGAAAAGCACTCATACATGGATGTATAATTTCTTGCAGTTCTTTCATTTGTCCCTGATAGTGTTTCCTACCCATCATGAGCCTAAGGAGCTTGGTCAGGTCCTGCAGGGAGGAACCCAATTAATAACAGATAAGAAAGCAATAATAAAGAACAGGGTCAGAACATGACAATGCCCTTAGTCTTTGGAGTGTAGGATGCACACTCTGCACTTCAAGTGAAGGCACCCAAGCAGCCCAGACCTGTAGACTATGTGTTGCTTGTTCTGCACTGTGTCAGTAATCTGGAACAGAACAAATTAGGGTCTCAGGGAGAACTGGAAGATGATGAGAGCTTAGATCTGTACTGTATAGGTTTCTAGGTAATTTCCTCCATCCTTCCTCAATCATAGTTGTCATCACACACTGAAGAGCAGGTAACGCCACTGGCACATGAGGACAATTTGGGAACAGCAGGTATGTAAGGGGATGATCTAAATTCTCCTATGCTATTGCAAGGTAAAGCTGAGTCATGTATGGGTATGGCAAGGCCCAAGAGGAGACTCTATTTGATCTAAATATCACAGCTGTAGATAAGGATTAGAATGCTTCTTGCAGGCATTATAAACACACTTCAGCTGAGACCAATGCTACCCCTTTTCCTTTCGGCTATGTGACATAAATCTTGTGTGATAAGTATAAATGTACATTATGTGTCTGTAAACGCAGATGTACCAGATATAATTTTCAGTATGGAAGAAAATGTAGAATCAGGAAGAAATTAGAACAAGCAAACTGGGCACAGCAAAATTCTAGGAGAGTTCAGGGAGGCATGAAGAAAAAGATTTGGGAGATAAGTCTACTGCACTTGGGTAAAAATTAGGAAATCTTGGATGACTCTAATAGTTTTCAGGGTGAATACCAAAATCATGGAGAGAGCCCTCAAGAATTTCTTCCCATAGCAGTGTGGACAATACTCCAGCACAGGCTGAAATGCATGCTCAGTATCACCCTTGTCAAGGAAGCCACACATCTATTTGCTACTGAAGCTCTACTTTAAAATGCATAAGTTGTAGGTACCTGCCTTAGTAAATGATGTGACTTCTACTTTCTCTACATCAATGCAAAAAAAGATGTTGGTTTGTTTAAAAGGTGCAGTGTTTCTGAAAGTGTGATCTATAAGGATACAAAAGTTTGATAAACAAGGCAGAAATATCTAACTAAAGATTTCATTTAACATTTTAAAAAGTATGTTCTTGTGATATTAACATAAGCTTCCTAATTTCGTGCTTTTAAATGCAGAGTTTGGTGGAAAGGCAAAATTATTTTTTCATTAACTTTTAACTTGATGTCTAAAAAGCTTTGATGTGACTTCGAAAATCTGCATATTCAGAAATCTGTCATTCACTGATATTGGCTGAGATCATGAAAAGTGACAAAACCACATTTAAAGGACATGAAGGTTGCACAGTCCTGCACTCAGAAATGTGAAAAGGCCTTCACCTCAGCTCAGATCTGAGTATACATAATCATAGTCTTTATCCCTTCTTACTCCACTTGAACACTCTCTCTACCTTCAGCTGCATGGCCTCAGCAAGGCAGGGTGGTAGAAACACCAATGCACTCTCCATGCTCCTAGCTTATGTGTAATATTGCACACCAGGCAGAAGCAGCACTTCAGAAAATAGCTGATCTGTTGATCTGCTGCATGAATAGAGCACACCAGGGATAAACGAGCTACCTATAAATATTCACATAAATGTACTTCATAACTGAACTTTTTAGATGGATGTAACCTGGTCAAATATAATTGGATTTTGCATCAGAAAATATACTTTTCCTTTACTAAACAATGTTCCTCTGAAACACATCCATACATGCATGCACCTATTTCAAGCATGTACCCAAAGTATCCTTTGAAAATCTTTTAATGTTTTTGTTATATGGAACACATACCCCAAACTCAATCTGAGTGAACAGCTTTTGCTGACATTACAAAAATGAAATTAAATTTATGTTCAGGAATTGTATATCATAGAAATTCAGGTCTGAAATGCAACAGAGTTCCAATCAACTTGAAGAAATGTCTTAAGACAGATGTCAGCAATTTCTACCTGCTCTGCTTATCGTAAACATAATTAAGTAATGTTGCAGCTCTTGAAACATTAGTGTTTGCGAAGTACAAGGGAGCATGTCACAAGTACAAACCCTGATAGTCATCTGCCAACTAACACTGCTATCAGGTAGTCACAGCATGAAATTGTAAAGGCATTATTACACTTATAAGACAACACCCAAAGGCTGGTAGGCACATCATAGATAACATAGAAATAAAAACATTTCCAGTTTTGACAGCAATTTTTTCAAGAAACATCCTGTAATTTTCACATGCCTTTCTATTTGAACATTAACTCATAAGAACTCATAGGAACTCATTTGAGCATAGGAAGGTTCTGCTACAATAAAAGTTTTAATTGCTCATGGTTGATGATAGTTCATTCCTGATAATCTGAAGGAAACTTGCAGAGAGCAAACTCAGGCTGAACATTACACCTTGCAGACATATCTTAAAGGAAACCATGGTGTTCTGTAAATGTGAAAAACACATAGTTTCTGAAAACTAAGGTAGGTAGTGAACAGCTCAGTGCTTTCATTTTGGACACTACATAGGCTACCTTTCATACATCTACACAAGTGTAACTGCAGTAAATGAACTCCCATCCAAAGAGGTTTCATAAAACAGTATGCCCAGTCACCAAGCATGCAGGCAAATAACTGATTACACTTTATGGTGTTGCTGAAATGGACAAGTAGTAGCTATTTATGGATATGTGCCTTTGAAATATGAGCATTTTCTTTCAGTTAGATTTTAAAGGCAAACTTATGCCTTTATGTACTTCACAGACCATATCAGAGACACTTCATCTCAGCCTGCACGTAAAGGGTCTCAGCAGTTGTCATTGTCCTTGAGCAATATATAACTAGCTTCAGCTGACCGCCTTGACTTTGAGACAGCACTGTCTGCAAAATACAGTAAATGACATCTGTGGTTAGTCTGGTTGGCTAACTTTCATCACGAAAGTTAAAAGTAGTGCTGCTGGTAAGCATTTGTAGGATGTACCTCACATGCTTACTTCACATGCACTTAAAGGATCTCTCATGAGGTGATTAATACACAATATTCTAAACATTTCTTTTAAACATTAAATAGATATCACAAAAAATCTGTTAAACTGTGGTTTTGAGGAAAATAAGCTAAATTACAGAAGAGACCAAGAAAGCAGAATACTAATGCAGCCCCACAGAAAGAAGATATTTAGGAAAAAAAAGCCTTGTAGAATAGTGTTAAAATATTCAGTAGTATTTCTTCAGAGCTTTATTTAATATATGTCACTTGCATTTTGTTAATTAGGGTATTGTCAAATAATTTCTCTTGACATAATCTAACTATCACAGAGCATTCTCCAAAATATTAAATGAAAAAATGAAATGCCTTGAGTGTTTCATTGAATTCCATCAGCTCTAAATAAATGTTTCAGAAAAAAAGACAGTAGCATACATCTAATAAAAATGAAATATTAATACATTAGTAGACAAGAAAAACATACACATAGGATTCATTACTCTTATCAACGTCTGAAGCACTGATGTACTATAAATATTTTACGAAGCTAGTCACCAAAGGAAGGTACTTAAAATTGCACCTGTCATAATATTAATTATCAACTTGATCACAAGAGTTCTTAATTAAACTTCTGTCTAATTATACCTGATAATTCTTCCAGTTGCATTTGACTTGTTCTGCTGTTAACAAAATCTTCCAGTTGACCTGTTGTTAACAAAATCTTCCAGTTGACCTGGAGCAAACAAAAGACACACAAATGAATTTAAGAATTCTTAAAACTTTTCCAGAAAGAAATTCTGTATTAAGATTTAAAGAGCTCATTTTTTAAAATTAACTATTATTACAAAAAGTCTTACTATGAATTATGCTATCAGAAATATACCCAACAATTAAATTTTTAAACAAACAATATATAAATATTCACACTATTTTATTGTCAGAAAATAATAAAATTCTAGTAGAATTCTGTCCTAAAGTTTTCTGTGACAAAACAGTTTTGTTCAGAGAAGGATTCAGTGCATGGCACAGACTTCTTTTGTGCTTTCTGGAAAAAAAAAAAAAGACTGTACCAAAGTATATACCTCCTCTTGAATCTCACTTTCTACTGATATCTTCGTAAACAAAGTCTGAACATGGAGACAATGGTCTATGACTTTTTAGTTTTTTCTAGCAAGATTATGGCTTAAATGTCATCCTTACAGCCTTTTGTGATATTTGTTTTGATTGTTTTCAGCTTCAGCCTGCTTTGACTCTACTGTTTCTTAAAAAGTCTTGCAGAGAATCCTTTCCTACTAATTCACAGAATTATTCCAAGTACTTAGTACTTATCTAGTAAATTCCAAACCACCTGCTAAACTTTTACTCTGTTGCTGCTCCAAAGTTAGATAGATTTTATTAACAAGTCTAAGGAAGTAACAGAAATAACATTATTTTGTGTATCAATAAAGCAAGAGGGAAAGAAAACAGATCCGCAGAGGTATATTGCTTTGATGGAGGTTGCAAGTGTTCAGATATCACTTCAGAATTGAGCACAAGAGACTAATTCAATGTTCAGATAACTGTGAGGAAGACCTCAGAGACCAGTTCCTGCAATTATCTTATCCTACCCTACTTCCGTGACAATGTGAAATGCATAGATATTGGTTGGAAGTTTCCTTTGTAAAAAATAATAATAATAAAAAAATACACGGGCAGTTTCTAAAAAATTGACTGAGGGATCAAAAGCAACTTATATATAAGCTTCTAATAAGAGGTATAAACTGGATTCAAACTGCAAGTTTTAAAACTAAGAAGTTTATAGTAATGAGTAACCATAGGCTCAAGATACATCATTCTTTCTAGTCCAAAGTCCTGACTGACAGATCTAGTCTAGTTTAAACACTGAAAACTATGAAGTGACAGCACTTTGTTGGGGGTTTTAATATCTTAAGACCAATAATTTTCTCTTATTTACATATTGACCCAGAAAGTCCAGGGTTCATTTGTTTTCTCTTTTCAGTTATTTGTGGATTTTTTTTTTTCATGGGAGAGGTGGAAGAGTTCTGCTTAGAAGTTTATCTTTCAGTGGAGCTTCACATTTTATTGTTTTCCATGTACTAGAAGGACTTTTAATATATTTCTCTCCTGCACAGACAAGCAGGATATTGTCCCTGCAAGATACCACCTCCTCTGAGTGCTGTAACAGCTTTGTCATTTTCCATTGCTATGATAAAAGCAGTTAATGCAATGTTGTCTGACAGGAAACTGCCAAAACTGCTTGTGAACAGAAAAGAAAATAGCTTTGTTATTTGTAGAATAATCTTGCACATTAGTTGGATGTTTCCTTCTGCCTCTGTTGTCTTGCTTGCCTTTTTTAACCATTTTGTTTCTTTTTTTTTACATATTACATTTTTCTGGATGACCTTCATTGTTGTTTTCCTGACTTCTTTTAATGAAAAAATTAATCAATACCTTCCATATAAATCAATAAATCTACTTCCATTCCAAGTTTTTGTAAGTAATTTATAGGCAATTTTCCAGGAGAACTTTCAGGTGAAGTTTGGGAGACTGGAAATATTATTTCTTCCCTTTCCTCCCACCTTGTTTATTACTAGTGATAAAAATAATGCTGAAAAAAAGTTAGAAAGAAAAGTTCTGGAGGGAAAAAGAATGAAAAAGCAAATGGAAAACGTAACTATTAAAATTATCTCCTGGGCTTTAAGCAGTCAATCAAGATGAGACCAATGATTGAATTTAAAACTGGATTTCATTGTATCATTCTCTGTAAATGCAAATACACCAAAAAACCACAATTTTTTTTGGTAAAGTTCTATGTGTATACTTTATTTTTTTCTATCCTATTATGGATTGATGAAATATGATATAAAACTTTAGTATAATTTATAAATTCTAATGATATTCATGCTATTATGTTGATTAGTTCATAATATTCTTCCAAGCAAATGCGGAAACCCCTCACATTTCCTCTGGAATTAATAAATATTTTTAATATTTAAGCCATGTAATTTCAGACTTATTTTAAAAAACACAACAAAAAAACAGACTAAACATATAAAGGAACAACTAACACACTATTTTTTCCTCTTGAGAAAAAATATTAAATGGGAAAAAAGGCCATTTACCCCTAAACTTATATCTCAAAAATCTAATTACGCAACCCAAGGTTTTCTTAATAATGAATGGGAGAAGTGTTTTATAAATTAAAATACAAGAATTTAAATGCAGAAGTGCTTATTTCTTTGCCATAAGTAGAAAAGTAACCTAAAGCTTGGAGTGTTGATATCTGCTGGTAAATTCCAGCCCAAAATACTATAAAAGAATATCTGAGAAACAAAACCTTTAATTATAATGAACCAAACTAAGTAAGATGCAGATTTTTTTATTATTTTTTTTAATTCATCTGTTGGCATCCTGAAGGATTTTTGTGGTGCACTGTTCTCTGAGGAGCATAATTCCCATCTTCTGTTGGTACAATACAGTATTTTGAATTCTTTGAAAAATGTGTGTACATTGTACTATAAAAGGAATGTTCATTTATTGCTCATGACTGTCTGAAGATTCAAGCTTCTGTCTAAAAAATGTCTAGCTATTTCATTAAATAAAAGAAAGTCCTAGTTATCAAAAAATGACAGCTGCAAAAAATGCCTCATGTACATGAAGGTAGCAATTTATATTGTAAAAAATGCCATGGTTCCTCTCTTGAGAAAAAGTAACCTAGAACAGTCAAGAGAGATACCATTATGGTCATGATCTTTAAAAAAATAGGAGGGGGAAAAAAACCTCAAGAAAATATGAAATACAAGAGACTTTTACCCTTGAAAGTGATTGATCAAATAAAAAAGCAATGAGAAGTTCCTGTCGTCTTAAACTTAGTCAAGTAATCTAACGACCAGATAAAAGATTTGATAATATTTGACATTATTAAGTCAAGATGTTATAAGTCTTTGAGACATATTAATGAACATTAATTTTCTTGAAGAGCAAAGACTTGTTCACAGACAGAATTGATACACCTTTTTATTGTAGATATATCAACTAGTTGGCTTTTCTCTTTGTCAGAAATATTTTACTTTCACACAACATTATTTTTTAAGCAATAATAGGACAAGATTATTACTACAAACTGGAAGAGAGACTAAAAAAAGACAAAATAGGTGTGATATCAGAAATGGGAGTGATACTGTGCTGGAAGGAAATTGCTAATGAAGTTGGGTTTTCATGTAATATTTTCATTGTTTACTTTGCCACAAAAAAATATAATTTGGCTAAGAAAACTTCCAGGTGAAAGAAGGTTTCATAACTATAAAGGTTGATCAATATTTTAAAGGAAGATTTAAAAAAAAAACAAAACATAGAGATTGCAGCAAAAAGAAGTGCTGGATTGTACACAAACTTAGTAGTATCAAGGGCAAGGCTATGCCATAGGGCTTAATAACAACAGCGGTTACAAAGCAGATGAAGATGAAGCAAATCTAGAAAATAGATAAGAGAAAAAGCCCAGTCATCTCTGCAATTCAAAAAGTGAAAAGAAAAGGAGAATGAGTTACTGAGTTGTGTCTTTTGTGGCACTGCCACTGGAACTAGGAAGAATTCACACAGAAAACATTCAAAAAGGAGCAGATACAGAGATGGACTTGTAGGTTGAGAAGGGGAACACAATCCTTACTTTAGCAGCGGACAGTGAAAAAGCCTGGACTGTCTGGTCTGGCAAAGCAGACACTAAGAATAGATGAGAATAGAAAAGATATACAGTAAGAGATAAATAATGTATCTTTAGGCTGAAGAAATATTTGGAGCAGTTTTAAATGCACGTACATTGGTGTGGAGATATTTAGCCTAGAAACCTCAAGATTTTAATTCCTAAAGAAATAATATCCTGACCTGCAACAGAATTGAAATAGTCCTTTATGAGCTGGATTTGGAGTCCAAGACCAAGAAGATCCTTCCCATTCTTGTATTTTCATTCTTGTAATTAGTCTTTGGAAGAACAAATAAGATTAATATGCCAAGACAGTTAAGTGAAGCCAGCTCTCCTTCATGTTCTCTAGTAAGTTTAATGAGGTTTTTCCACCACATTTAAAAGAAAAGGAATCTGGTTGTTTTGTTTGTGGGTTTTTTTTTTTCAAACTGTGAACCAAATTTTAAATAAGAACTTTATCAGCAGTGATTTTTACTATACAAGAAATGCCCAAACATGCATTTATTTTTTTCTTGTATGCTGACAATACAATGTCTTGTTTTTCTCATTGTAAAGGATCATGCCAAACTTTTCAACATTAGAAAAGTGAACTAGACTACTTCCTCTTCTTCTCTCTTTTTCTTACTTTAGACCAGACTTAAGGAACTTAGAGAGGTTGTAGATTCCTTCTGACCTCGAATCAGAAACATGCTGCTGATGGAACATGTAGTTGAAGATATGCTGAAGAGCAGAAATTTCTTCTTGCTTGTGTCAAGCTGTATTCCAGACCTGAAAACCAAAGAGCAATAGCAGAGCAATTGTCAGGACCCACCTTTTGGGACACGGGATTTAATCTTTGCTGCACAGAGGTCTTGGCAGGCAAGAATCACAAAACAAGCTGCACATAAATCAATGAAGACTTCTTTACACCACTAGTCCAACAAAAACACAAATTTTGGATGAATCCGGTTTAGGGTCTGTTTATTTATCCTTTGGCTTCTCAATTTTAGTCACTATCAGAGTTTCCAACTGTACAAAATGTTTGTTTGATCTGCTCATCTGCTCTCTACAAACTAGAAATGTAATCAAATTGCAGGACAGCAACATTTTAATGTAACCTGTCAACTCCTTCATGAAAAGTACTTAACCATTGCTAATCTACACAAACAGAAGACACAGTATTCTGGGCCCAATACAAGCCCTTAAATACAATTAATCTTTCCAAGATTGTTATGGAAAATAAAAACCCTTGAGGGTTTCAGGTTTAAAAGTAATACATAGTGAGGAAAATTAAGCATCTTGAATCACATGAAGTACAAAGAATAGGTTATACTGCAGTTAAATGAACATTAAATGTTTTGATACTGTGCATTTTGCAAATACCTTTATCTCATGATAACTCATGTATTTTTAACCTAGCCCAAATTTCTTTTTAGAAATAGTGAAAATCAAAGTCATATTTCACAGTGTATATCATTTAATCTATTATGACTAGTGTAGATGTAGGGTTTTTGTAATGGTTTTGGAGATCTAAATATACAACCATGAAATATTAACACTCTGGGTGGGGATAAAAGACTCAGTCCTTCCTAATACTAATATTATTATCACATAATGC
The DNA here is from genome assembly GCA_013400535.1 of Scopus umbretta. Lineage (NCBI taxonomy): Eukaryota > Metazoa > Chordata > Aves > Pelecaniformes > Scopidae > Scopus > Scopus umbretta. The sequence continues at coordinate 48,678 of VZTL01005327.1, forward strand.
AATTCCCTGTGAAATGAGTAGCCACATTAAAGGCAGTCAGAGAGCTCATTCACATCCAATCCTGCATACCCGCACATGGCAAGAAACATTTTTGTCTAGGGTTTCTAACAGGATCAATTATCTCTGTTGCATGGCTTGTCCATCCTGTTTAACATTATGGAAGATTTTTGTGTGTCCCTGTGTTTCCCTTTCACATTCTCCTGAAAAAGGGCTGGCTGTTGATTTTGGAAAGAAAACACAAGTCAGTAATTAAGGATAAGATCAGCTGTCAGGCTGTGCAACAGCCAGCAATTTTTGTCATCAGTCCGGAGGTCAGCACTTCAGATTAGCAGTAAGTAGTTCTGTAGAGGCACCTCTGAAAAGAGTGGCACCTCTGAAACAGCAGCACCTCTGGGGTGGTGAAAAGCTGAGGATCCTCCAAAAGCACAGCTTCACTGAAGTCAGCCCCCTTCATGCATTCAGCATCTTGAAAAACAATCATTCTGATCGTGTGTTTAATCCCAGCACAACATGCCTTTTCAAAATGATACTTTGAACTTCAGAGGGAAAGATGGTGCTTTGGAAGAAAGGCTGCTGAGCAGTAATTGTTACTAGAGCCATACAGTATTTTGAAGATTAAAATATCTACTGGTTTGCAGGAAGATATACTAGTATACTAGTCCAATCCTGACTCTTTACCTCAGAACAGAGTTAAACAGTCTTGCAGTGGAGTGGTCACACACTGAAACACACATAACTGTTTTCAGACAGCTCTCTGAATCTATAAATTCCTCTAGAATATTTCCAGGCTATTGTTAGGCTAAATTTCATCTCTCATGATCTAACTTCTCAAAATCTAAGTATTATCTATATAACTGAGATCTAGCAAAAATGTTTTCATCTGGGTAAAGGTCTTTCCTGGTTTCAGCTGGGATAGAGTTCATTTTCTTCCTAGTAGCTGGAATAGTACTGTGTTTAGGATTTAGTATGAGAATAATGCTGATAACACACTGATGGTTTAGTTGTTAAGTAGTGCTTACACTAGTCAAGGACTTTTTTTTTCCTCAGCTTCCCATGCTCTGCCAGGTGCACAAGAAGCTGGGAGGAGGCACAGCCAAGGTATTTGGTCCAACCTGGCCAAAGGGCTATT
>VZTL01005328.1:0-14507 GCA_013400535.1 Scopus umbretta
TGAAGTGGGTTGCTGGGTATCATAACCTACTTGTTCCTCTTTTTTTTGGCTTCCTCAGAGTTTTGCTTAGCATTGGTCACATGGCTGCAACTCACAAAATATGCCAGGTACATTTGAAACACAGGAAGACAGAGACTTTGTTCTATACATTATTAAGCAACCTTATGGTTTTTTTTTAGCTCTTCACATTAAAGATGCTGAATTCCTCATCTTTCATCATCATCTAGTCCTATTATCTTCCTCATGCAACAATTCCCAGTCTACCTTTAATGCCTTTAGGCTTGTTTTCCAGGTGTTCAGACCTTCTCCCTCTATACAAGTGAGCATACTTCATTCACAGGCTTAGCGAACTAAGTAAGAAAACAGGTACGCCTCCTCAAAGCCTCATGGCAGAAGTGTCAGAACCAAAAAAAAATACGATGGGGGAAGAGAGCAGCTGAGAGGAGAGGCTGAGGCAGAGCATCCATTTTGGGCTATTCTACCCAAACCCAAACCCAAACCCCAACTATTTTGTTCCCTACTCAGACCCAATTGTACTGATTGCTAATGAATTCTGCTACAGAAATTAGCATTTGGAAAACTATCCATAGAAGACTTTATGGCTTGTTACCGTGCTAAACTTGCAGAGATGAACTCCAAAAGAAGAGAAAATCAAAATAATATTATTTTCTTCATCTGTTTCAAATTAAGGTTCAAGAAAGAGAACACAGTTGCTGCCAGTTAGAGGCTCCCAACTGCAATGCTTTCAGTATTTTGTTTCTTTTCTTCCCATTTACATCTAATAAAAGCTTGGGTTTACACATTAAGATGCTACATAGGGAAGCATGGAATGCCTTGACAGTGGCTGTATAATATGAGCACAGTTGTTACAGTTCAGTACCTTAGAGGAGTCCTTGACCTTCTCAAAATCCTACACTCATGGAAGAGAAGGACCTAAACTATATGTGACAATTTGCATAGTGCTGTGAACAGCTCAGTGAAAAAATCTCTGCTTAGTGTATTGAAGCATTGTAGAAAGCAAACAAAAAGTGTTAGGATAAGAATAATACTGAAATGGTTATTGAAAAGCTACTTTTGCAGTCATTGCTTTGTTCTTTCTTCTTATATTTCTCCAGGTCTGTGTTCCTATTATCAAAATAAAATAAAATTTAAAAAATCAAGCAGAAACAGGTATTTTGGAGACCAGTAAGAGATTCTCCTAAGAAGTGAAGCTAAAAAGACCACAACATTTTCTGGACAGGAGGTAATTAATGTGATAAAGAACAAAAAAAAGTTATTTTATCTTGTAATGTAAGAACAAAAGGACAGCTTGTGAAAAGCAGCAAGTTTAAAGACAAAGCATCTCTCTGCTCACCCAAGACTCAAGCTGGGGAATTTATTTCTGCAAAATTTATCTAAGCACACTCACACTGCGGAATTTTAACAAGCCAACTGAACCTCTCTATAATTAAGGTGAGAATTTTTTAAAAAGATTTTTGGGTTAACTGCTAGAAGTGCCCCACCACTCCAATTGAATTAAATTACAATTCTTCAGAGCCTGTGTTGTTTAAATAAGTATGTTATCACCTTTCAACTCATCAAATGTTATGATGGACAAACATTTATTCCTGACAGATGTGGCAAGGTCAAGTCATACAATCAACTCCCAGAACTCAGCCCAACAGTTCTGGAAGAAAGGTAAACCCTTGTGCTTCAGAGCATAAAGCCTGTCCTTACAAAATGCAGGTTAGACAACACATTTCAAAATTACCTTCTACAGACATTTGTGCAGCTACTTTGAGTCATCTAGTACCGGTACAAGATATTAAACCAGACGGAGCATTGGAAGCAAATCCTGAAGAAGAAAAATTTGTACACTACTGTGCTCCTCACTGCAAGCAAGTGGAAGCATTCAACTGTTTGGACAATGTCCATGCTGTGCTGTATGTAACACAGTTTGAAAACTGTTACTCAAAGCTGTTCTGCAATTAGTGTGTCTCTGCCATGCAGGAACAGTTTCCTTCCGTGCTTACACTTTGGGTCACAAAGAAACAGAGTGACTTGGGAGCCTGGAGCTTGGGGCCCTTCCCTGCAGGCCCCGCTCTGAAGAACTTTTGAGTATTTTACATAAGTAATTTAAATCAGAGCTGCAATAAGAGGGATTTGCTCTAGCCAACAGCACGCTTGGCTTAGAGGCAGCAGCTTAAATTCTTGCACTGTGTCAGAAAAAGAAGGGATGTGAATTTGAATTACCAGGTTAGTGATGAAATCTCAAGGTTATTGCATATAAAAAGGAAGAGACTATGACCCCCACTTGGACTGTAATTTGCTCAGAGCCCAATTTGGTCTTAAAACCTGTAAGGGTGATAAGAGGTGAACACACTCTGCCCTTGCTAATAGGAAAAGACATGATGCTTAGTTCACTTGTACTCCACAGCGAGCCAAACCCTGCCTGGGGCTCTGTGAGAAGAGCACCTCCAGCAAACTGGGAGAGACTGCAACAGGGAGAGAGGAGCTAGGTGGGACGTACTCCCCAGCTGCAGCTTTGCAGCCTCCTTTGGAGGAGGTAGAGATGAGTTACAGCAGGTGAGATGGAGTGCAAACTGCTACTACTGTGGGAAGGCAACCGGAAGGAATTGCATAAACACCACGGAGAAAAGAGAGCACTATAAATCTGTACTAGAGCTCCACGGATGGTGAGTGATGCAGCTGTTGGCTTACGAATTTTGGTGTGGCTTATGTGCCCCACAACACAGCATTCTCAGGATTTGCATGTCTATCAAAAGATGCCCAGAAGATTTCAAGGGCCTAAACTTGGTGCCTTGGACATTTAGGCATATCCAACCTTAGTCACCAGCAGGGGCAAGTTTCAACTACAACACTTTCGGGTCTTGGCATGCAAAGTGGGTTTGAGGCAATGGAAAGGCCTTAAGAATCAGAGAAAGTGAATCCATAATATCTCTGTTGGGTGGTACAGCTGCGTAGGCAGTCCAAAATTTCATTGACCTTCTGGATGCCATGTTGTGTCAACCTCTACCAGGACAGATTATGACTTTTCATTTATGTTAGCTGTTAATTTCCATGCAGAACAAATGCACAGAAACATAATGTTAATTTACATTAAAGTAAGCGTAGAATTCCGATGCGCTATCATGTTACATCCAGATGTACAAGCAACGACGCAGCACACGTGCGAACAATACGCTAACACTCACGTGAACTGAATACACGAGTAACTCGGGCCCTGTCATGTTCAGCTTACTTGAATCTCAGTTTCTTCCTAGCATAGGGGATAAGTATTATAGATAATTCTCCCCAGATACATGTACTTGTACTGCTAAAAATAAACCTTGTTTTAGCTCATTTTTTAATCTCTTGAGCTGTTTTCATACCTTCCCTCTGCCTGTGTATGGTATTTAGCACTTGTCTCAGTTTAAAAGCCAAAGCAATTCTTATCCAGAGAGCTGCCTCTTCTGGATCATTAACGAAGATAATAAATAGGGCTGGTTCCAACACCAGTCCTTTATTAGTAGTTACGATTAGCTTTGTTTGTGGTCTTTCAGCCAATTCCAAATCCACAATGTCCCCATCCAAGCCAGCATGAATTAAGTTTTCAAGGAAGATTATCTTTGACACTGCATCAAAAGCCCTATTCAAATGTAAACAGGGTGTTGGCTACTGCTCTTCATCAGCCACTAATTTTATAAATCTGTTACTTACAACAACTGATCATTTGTCTCGCAAAACTTCTTTATTCTTCTAAGTCATGCTGCTTTATATGTATCATTCTATTATGCAGATATTTATGAGGCATGTGACATCTAGAAGTATGCCTAAATATTTGCTACTGAGGAAGAATGTGGCTACCCGTGAAATTAGTTAAATGAGGTAAGTGACAAAACAGCATCATTCACAGGCTAACAGAAGCATAAATTAGTCACTTTAAAGTAGCACGAGTGTTGCTTTCAAGTAAAGGTAATTCCAGAGAACTCCATGCTGGCGTCATGCCACTTTTACTTTGCGTGATGATCTGCAATTTGTGCCATGCCAACAAGCTGCTGAATGAAATATCAACTTCAGCTACAAGAAGAATGCTGACAATGTAATGCAGGAAAACCAGATGAAGGTGATCGAGTCCTCTGAGTCATCTGAATTTTACCCTGCTCTTAGACTGTGGTAGCAGTCCGATGTTGCAAAAATCCTAATGATCTTTATGTGGCTCCTAGATCCTCCCAGGCACATCGACAGAGTTCTGAAGCAAAAGACAGTAACAAAAGAGTTTCCAGTGGCATACAGTGCCAGTAACATTGCCTGGAAATATGCTCACAACTCCAAATACAATTCAAGTCATACTTCAGATACAGCCAGTCACTTGTAATTCAACACTGCCACATTTCAAGGGCAGAGTAAGAGTCATGGTATTAATTTGAGGAAGTGTGGGATACTGTGCTCTTTAAAATGTAGCTTACTTGGTAAGTAATGGGATCACCACCTACACTTTTCTCCTGGTTAAAAGATTGCCATTTGGTACTATAATAAAATTAGGAAAGTGTTATCAATTTTTCCTTTGCACAACTTATTCTCAGTTGTGACTGTGTATAAACCAAGCATGCTTTGGGAAAAAGAGACTTCTCTGCCAGAAGGTGCAGTTCAGATTAAGAGAGTTGAAACCTCACACAGAAAGGAGGAAGAGGAGGAAGAGCCATCAGACAAATCATATCACCACCATCAACAATAATAAACAAACGTTCACTGCACTTAGCCTTTACCTTGCCTTTGAAGATCGCAAAGCACTGTATAATTAACTAACGGGAGTTACTATTACCTCACACTACAGATTACATTGTGTTGTCACTGCCCTGGGAGCACTCAATGCCATGCTCCTCTTTTGCTGGATTTGTTATTTTATGCGACTATTCTCTGCAGACCTACAGGAGAAACTGTGCGAAATGGGACAGGAGGGTCTGGCCAGCTATTTACGGACCTACAGATGACAAAATGCGTTTTCCAAGTCAAGCTTGTTAAGTCAAACCACACGTATTTAAAATTCTTTACCAGATACCTTTCCTACCTATTCTGCGTGCTTAATATTCCGATGCCCTTGGAGTAAAGCAGCTTCACTTCAAGGGCCCAGAAGGACATGGAAGTCCTCTGATGTCTGTCTTGCAAAATTTGAAAGAGATCCCATAAAAAAAAGAAAATAAAAGAACCTTCCTCACAATCCCTGTGCTTGAGGGGTGTCCTGGCTGTCTGCAGACACCAGGAAGAATATTTTATCACCCCTGGCCTATAACTCAGCTTTCAGAAAAAGGTTTTGCCTTCTTCCCCTGATGCATCCTTGGCTCCTCACACATAATGTAGGACAAGGAACTGCCCTCCTCCGCTGGCAAACAGAAAATGTTTAATTATTACAAGGGCTTAGGAAATAATCTTTCCATAGCTCAGGGGCACAGATACTTGTAGGGTATTTCTTGTCTTCCTTTTACTGTGGGGCACAGTCCACCTCTTATGATCATCCAAACGTTTTCACTAGCAGACGTTCAGTGCTGCAGGGGTGCAAGGCACTGAAGAAGCCCTTGGGCTGCAGACACTCTAAGATTGTTTTGGTTTTTTAAAAAATTCTTTACACTAAAGCTCTTCAGATCCAGAACTTTCCCAGTTACCTGCAAGAACCAGGAACAATTTTGTCAACCTTAGTACTTTGCTACTGGGGGAAGATTTTGCCCTTCCTTGATAAAGATTCACAAAGAGGGATGCAACCGGTGTTCAAGGGGCTGTGGCAGAGTGTGGTGCTGAATGGCTCCTTTTGATCCTTCTGGACTTCAGGCTCTTCCCTGCTTGCAACTGCAGGGGCAAAAACTGCAATCCTCTCCCTGTCCAAGGTAGTAGGAGAAGTCAGAGGAGGTGGAATAGCATTGTGAGCCTGTTTTTGGGGAAAGAGGCAAATGGAGCAGGAATGACTGCAATTTGTGGGAGTCACATTTATTTTTTCTGGCTCTCCACGGGTGCTTTCCATGTACTAACTCAGGGACTGTTCAGCCTGGAGAAGAGAAGGCTCAGGGGAGATTTTTATCAACATGTATAAACACCTGATGTGAGGGAGTAGGGAAGACAGAGCCAGACTCTTCTCAGCAGTGCCCAGTGACAGAAAATTATACTTAAATATAAAGAGAATGTTTTTTTACTGTGAGAGTGGCCAAACATGGGAACAGGTTGCCCAGGGAGGTTGCAGAATAGAGCTACCCAAAACCAAGTGGACATGGCCCTCAGCAACCTGCTCTTGCCAGCCCTGCTCTGAGCCAGGGTCTGGACCAGAAGATCTCCAGAGGTGCCTTGGCCACTCTGTGACTCTATGACTGAGCCAAATCCAAATGTAAGTGAGTATGTCAATACACTGATCAGCCAGATGGTGTGGATTTTACTCCTCTAGAGATATTTAGATTGAGCTCCAAGTTTGACTCAGCTTACCTGTGTGGGTTTTTAAAAATTTACCTCACAGTATTTGTTTTACCAAAATAAGCTAGCAGTCCCACAGTTCTTAGAGAACAAAAATCAAAATAGGACAAATGCACTTCTGCTATAACTCTGTTTACATTTTGTCTTCTGGATATGTAGCAGTTGTACAAGCCTTATTCCCAGGCATTTTTGCTGGCATAATAAAAAATGTATATGTACAAAAATGGCAGCCTGAAGAAAGCTCATGATTGATTCAGGTCTGCAAGACCAAGAACAAACAAATCAATATTTATTTAAAGATCCTCAAGAAGTTTGCTTTGCTGTTCTACTACTAAGAATCTTCCCCGAGCTCATATTTGACCAACTTGTGTCTGGTCAAATTTAAACAGCTACATGTGGAATGTGTATCTTGGGGTCCATTGCTATTTTAACTATAATTTTGGCTAATTAATCACTGGCTCAGCCTTAGAAAACTAAAACAATTCAAGTGTAACATTAGCCATTTCACATATGGCAAGTAGAAGTATCTAGAGATCAGGAGTTAGCTTTACAAAGGGATGAAGAACCTTAGTGAAAATGGCATGCTCAAAGACCTATGAACGTCTGTGACTTGGGCGACGCTTCCAACCCCTGCCTGTAGTATTACTTTACTACAGGACAATCTCTGCTTTTGTTAGGATAGTTCCAGTTACCAAAAAAACCCACATCTGGTGATGTTGGATTAAGCTATAAGAAACTTTTATAAAAATAAAAGGAGAGATTTCCATTGAGTCGTGCTGCTAGTGAATCCATGAATATACAAAATGGCCCTCACTGAAGATGGCAGAACTAGGGAGAGAGACAACACTCAACTTTACATTAGCAACAGAAGTAAATCACAAGAACGGACTAAGTTTAACCTCCAGACACTTCTTCAGATTTCACTTATTCCTTGATTTCTAACGTGGACGAAATATGGTCCTCTCACATATACTGTTCCAACTATACTTTCACAAAGGAACCCTATCACTTCACAGATATCCCCTGAATACATAATGGCACATCTGGCATTATGATGTAGAATAACATATTGGCAGTTTTACTCAGGGAACAAAGGAAAGGAGATTCTCTAGTTAGCATTAATGAAACAAAGCTCCTCCAGTTGAAGAAGCTTCTCATTTTGCGTGTCACAGCACAGCTTCTGTGGTTCAATGATTCCCTGGCTTTACATGACCCCTACCTACTTCACGTGTTCAGAGGCCTTTCCTAAAGAATACCTGCCCATGCAGCAGCAGACCATTAAAAGACTGCTGGATAATAGCAGATCACGAGCTGGATGTGAGTCAGTGTCATGCTGGTGTAAGATACAAACACCTTACTGAGCTGTATAAATAGAAAGAAGATCTGGAAGAAACACAGTTATCTCTCTGCTCAATTAGAAAGGGCTGTGCCAGAACCATGCATCCAACTTCTGGCACTCTTCGGGAAAGGCTGGAGGGAGTCTGGCAGACTACAATGGGAATGACTAGGGGTGTAAAAAACATGACACACACGAGAAGATTGGGAGGATCAGGATTATTTGTTTAGAGAAGATTAAGAGTAGAAACCACAACAGTCTTCAAATGCATGGAGAGCTTCTGTAAAAAGGAACAGAACTTCTCACTGTTTCTCAATAGACAGGACAAGGAATGTCAGGCTTAAATTACAGAAAGATTCAGATTAATGATTAGGCTAGACTTTGTAATAGGGAAGGGAACAAAACAGTGTCTCAGACAGCCAAGGCAGACTGCAGATCCTGCATCGCTGGGGGCGTATGAAAGGCAGCTTAGAGAGAGGCTGTCAGGGATGACGCAGGCTCAGGTACACCTGTCTGGGGGCTAGATGGCAGCCTGAATTACCTCTCAAGGTCCCTACCAGTTCTTTGATTCTGGCAGGATATCATTTGGTTGTCAGGACTGAGTAGACAAACTGCAGAAAACTGCCAGTATGGAATATGCAATACTCACCATTTTCCAGTTATGCACCGACCCACCAGTGGAGGCCTGCTTTGTCCTGTGCTGCTTCTAGCCCCAGGCCCATGCACTTTTAAGAGCAGCTTCCATTTCCTTGACACTGAAATCTAAATTTGACCCGCACGTCTCCAACTTACCATCCTCAATTATGTTAACATTGTACCAATGAGGGAATAGAAGTATTCTGTGAAGAAAAAGGTTAGGCACGCAAAATAACTAAATGCCTTGGACAGCTAGAAGGTATATTTAGCTGCCACATTATTTTTTTTCATGGGTCATTCAGTGCTATCTGACATCCATTCCATCTTGCTCATGATCCAGTGTTCTTCACCAAGAGATATCAAGCCATCAAAATGAGGAATTCAGGAATGCTGATCTGCTGCAAAAATAGATTTATGGGTCTGCTCTCATACATCAAAATATACCAAGCAGAGAAACACCAAATGATTCAGCAACAGCTTGGACTGTTATTAAGATACTTCTTGATCATGTTTGCCTGAAATGAAATAGCTATTTCAATTATTTTGCCTTGCTACTCCTAGAAAAATTAATCAGCTCACTAACTATCACTTGAAAATAATCCTACAACATAGATAAGAAATAATTGTTTTTGACAGGGTATTTTCATTGAGCTTTGTTGTAATGGAGTGGACAGAAGGTTATGCAACATCACTCGGTGCTTAATCTCACGCTTGTCAGTGGTCAAAGAACTCCATGACAGACACAAAGAGGCATTTTGACAGGCTGTCTTATCAAAAATGGTGACCCAATTGCATCTATTGAATTCTGATTTTTTTAAAAGGGGGTGGAATAGAGAAGTTGGCTGACAAACAAAACCCCCATTTATAGCAAACGCCTTACACCATGCGGTGCTGGGATGCTCCTGCAGCACCAGCAGAGCAGGACCATGGGACTTACCCATTTTAATTGCCTCCCAGATCTCTACAGAGCTCCTCTACTGCTTGGAGGTAAGGCTGAAGGCAGCAGTTTACTGGCTGCATAGGCTGCTCTGTAGTCTTCATACAACCTGTCAATAGGGTAGTGGTTGATTTTAAGACTGACTGGCTGAGTTAACAGAGAGAAGAAGGGTCTACTGATTTAATGGAGGAGAGAGGAAAGAAGAGGATGGTTTCTGTATTTGGACCCTGCTAGTTGTGGTGCATAGCTGTGCTATGATTTACGTACAAGGCTAACGTTCTAACGATGTGTATTAAATGACTACAGAGAAACTTAAGGCTTAATTCTATTCCCCTCCATTTCAGTGCTGTAAAGTGCTAAGGATGTTACACTTTCACTGGTAATTGTTGTTAGCCTCATGCTCTTTTCTCCCTCTCAGGAGCAGTTCAGTCTATCATATTTCTGCTTCTTTAGCCTGGTACCAAAGTAAGGTTTACTAACAGCATTACCATTCAGGTTACATACTAATATATAGTATTAGATGCATGCAATAAGAAAATGTCAGTGCCAGAAGTACAGCAATCTTCATGAAAATGCCCATATTTCCTTCCAGACATCAAGTAGTTATCTCAGTTACTCCTTAGAGAAAGAAAATATGAAATATAAGACATAATGTTGTACTCTGAATTTGCAAGCACTGAATGTGATGACAGCTATTTTTGTAAGTGTATGAGCCTATGCAAAGAGAATACGGTGACAGAAGAGTGACAAACAAAACCAAGCAGATCAAAATAGTAATTTTCCTCAACAAAATATAGTTTACTCCTCTGTCTGCTCCCTAACCCATTTTCTCCCTGTCTCTACTCTTCTGCTGTACTTTTATCTTCTTCTAAATTGAGTACATTAGCCATCAGATCCACATCACTTTGCCAAAGAACCTGATTTCAGTTTTAAATCTCCCTTGCTCCAGGGTCTATGCTATTTCTTGCCTTTTTCCCTTCATCTTTGAATTCTGCTACCCCTCTGCAGGCTTCCATTTTGATATTTTTGCCAGGAACTTATTCTTTTGCCTTATCATTTTTTATTGGCTCTTTTTTCCTCCTCTCTGTTCAGCCTCTGTCAAACGTCTTTTTTCCCCATGACTGCCTGTTTCTCTGCCTTCACACACTCCGCCATATACGCACGTTCTACACACCCACTCTTTCTTTCTGCTACGTCATCCAGGGTTAACTGTGAGTTAACACAGTTAACTGTGGCTTTTGCTCCATTGTGAGAACCATGCCAAAAAATCACTATTAGCCTTTGTCATGGAGGAAAACATAAATGTCGAATATAGCTATCTGTAGAAACACAGTATTGCAATAAAGTTCTTTGACATATGTACAAAATACCACACGTAAAAATCTGAAACCCTAAGGCAATAGATTTAAGAAACTTCCTGCACTGTGCCACCAAACTGACGACAAGTAACTAGCGCTGTGAAGAACAGTAGCTTCCACCCAAGCCCCGCACCTGTCTGCTGGAGAGATCTCCTGCTTCCCTGCTTCAAATGCTCTGATGACTCCGGCTTCCAGAGATTCACTCACCAGATACACTCCACGGGTCCAAAGAACTGCTCAACACCTTTTCCACAACCCCCCCACCCCTTCATTCCGATTCCTGTCTTTTGTTCCGCAGATCTCATCTTCCAGCCAGGAAGGCCACAGAGGCGGCGCGCTCCGCACTGCAGAGGGCAAAGACACTTCGCGTTCAACCCATCTGCTTCTAGCAGGCGAAGGAGCGGTACAGACAAACTCCAAAAGCTGACATAAAAGTTCTCCGTGGTGGTGATGAGGAAGATGAGTGAACTGACAATATTTAAGAGTTAATGTCCAGTATGTGAAATTTAAAGGAGTTAGAAGAAGGATGGGAAAGTAGAGATCTATTCTGGATACAAGAGACGCCTCTGGACAAATATATACTTTTTTGTTGTTGTTGTTAAAAACTTGTAACATCAGTATTACTGCTTGGGCTGCTTTTTCAGCACAAAGATGCTGCTGCATAGGCAAACTTTCTTCCAACAGCACAAAGCAGTACAGAGATATGACACTGCTTTTGTACAAAACTGTCTTTTTAGAAGACGATGGCCACTTTTCAGCTGTAAGCTGCTGAAATCCGTATTTCTGCAATAGAATATATAATGTATACAGCTGAACTTGTGTCAGTCAAACCTCCAGAACAGGCAGGATCCACATCAGAACCTCTGTAATACAGTGCTTTTTACTGGCAGTTAAACAATACCCTCGAAATTCAACATTTTCAGCCCCAAATTTTCTACTTTATCTCTACAACTGGATAGTCAGTGTCCACTGTATTGAACTGAATCCAGGTGGCCGTTATCAAGGCACCCCCATTTCAGAATTTGAAGGCTGTTTAAAATAAAGATTTGTGTCGCCCTGCTGAAGAGAAACAGAAATTCTGAAACATAAACCCAAACTATTTCAGAATGCTTTCTAAAAAAATCCAGATGTAAATAATTCCCTTTGTTTCACTGTTTACTTTAGAAAACTCCCATTTTCAACTCCTGATTTAAATTGATCAATTTAAGCAAATAATGCAAAATCTAGCCCCTGTGTTTGGTTTGAGAAACCATGGCTAGAAGAATGCACATTTAAAAGCGGCAGACTAAGATCAAAAGCTTTTTATCTTTACTGATCTCTCATTTAAATCCTCTGTGGCAAAAACCAGCATCCTGGCTGCGTAGTGGCCTGTGTAAAATGAAATAATGAAATCAGTACAGCTCCAGCTAGCCCCACGATGTTTGACATTTCAAACACCACAAAGTTTCAGATAAACTGGCAAATTCTTCCACAGAGAGAAAGGACTTTAATGGGCATAGAGAAGGAATGAAAGCTCACCTCAAAGAACAACCTTCCCTTTCAAGGCATAGGTGAGATTAAAATCCCGACACGGGGACCCTGTGCTACAGCACTCGGAGGTGCATCTCTTCTGTGGGTATTTTGCAGATCTGCCTTTCTAAGATCAGTCCATCGAGTATCTTTCATAAACAAGATGTTCAGCACGAATACGTTTACATCCCACTTTAAAGAGTCGAAAGGAACATGTTCTAGGCAGAACTTGGGAAACTCCTTCCTCTCACAATTCCTGATTTTTTTTCTGAGACTGAAAAAAAACAGACAAAAAAAATGTGATGTAACCTACCACAGTCTTTAAACTCTGCGCCGTGTGGAGGGAAGACTCTGAGAAACAAGTAACATCATCTAAAGATGTCTGAGGACTTGAAAGAAAACCATTCCATTTATTTATGTCTTCTCTTCCAGAATATTATGAAATACACTGACTGGACCTGGTAGGTCCCATGCACTGCACTTCAGTCTGTTCCAGTGCCTTTTAAAGCCAGTCCTGCCTCACGCCTCCCTTGCTGTGGCACCCAGATCCCAGACATCGCACAGCAGTGCTATTTCTGTTTTCCACCTACCAGGTGGACCCGGACAGCTTGATTTGCCATCTTGTGCGGTCCAAGAGAAAAGAGGCTCTGGTGACAGACAGCAGCCAGGGTAAGTATGTTTTTTAGCAGGGCCCTACACTCAATGGAGTCTTGCTAGAAAGACCGTTGCCCTTTCTGGGCATCCCATAATGGAGTAAGATCAGAATTATGCCCTCCCGGTGACAGGACGACAACCTCAGAAACACACACCAAAGCATGACATCACCTTTGTTGGAAAAGGAAACTGAGGTGCCCCTTTGCCATAGAGACAGGAAGCTTAACCAGGTAATGGCATGAAAGAGCCCAAGATCCCTGCGGGCGCTCAAGACTCACGCCAGTGGCTCAGCCCCCGAGGGAACCCGTCTGGCTGTGCTGCTGGCGGAGTGTGCTGGTTCAGCTTGTCACCACTGCAACTGCAGGCACGGGTCTTCCGAAACTACAGCCTCTAATGAAACCGCAGCACCAGGCAGTCATGCAAAATGCTACCCTGCCTCCTGCGTGGTACGCTGCTATCCAAATGCTGTCTTTTCTGCTGCAACCCAGAGCTGGTGGAAGTCAGTCAAGCCCATCGCTTCAGTCAGTTATTAAAAGAAAACCTGAGCTGTGCTAAAAGGCTGTAGCATCTTAGCAGATGGTGATGCAAGAAGCCACTTGAACTTCTGTACCTTTTCCTCCGTCATCTGACAGTTACATTGCCAGAAGGAAGTGCAACTACTGAGACACACCATGCTCCATCAACCACGAAATGGGACAGAAACATCACGGAGAAAAAAAGAGGATAAAATACCATCCAAACAGGGGGATGGGATCACCGTTCTAATGGTGTCTCAGTACTGTTTGCACAAGCAAATAGAGACTGAGTGAAGAGAATTCAAGGCAGGACTGACAGATTTCCACAAGAACACATAACGAACCGACCATCAGAAAAAGAGGTACCCGAAGAAGACGGAGCAGAAGCAATATTTCCCCTGAACAGTGAAAACACAGCAGTTAAGTGCCTGCACCTTATTTATATATATATACCTGATACAAATGACACCTTGTTTCTGCCAAAACAATATTTTATCCATGTCTGCCTGGGAAGCACCAACTACAATGTAACGGAAATTAAAGAAAGGATGAAAACAAACATCCTTCCTAATGCACAGTGCATCATGGAAGTCAGATCAGTTTAAGCCTTGACTGTTAAAGTAATCCTTGCTCATGCAAAAACTCCCAATTAATTCATCAGGGAAAAAATGTTGTATTAGCCTAAAACTCTGAAAACCAGCTGAATGTAAATGCCTTCTTCACATGAGGTCAATGTTATTCAACAGACTTGATCCTTCAGGACAATCCACTAACTGTCTGAAGAACATGTGAAGCTTTAAAAAACCAAGACTCTTTAGCAAGAAAGTGAAGCATCAGGGCACAGCAGCTGAGCTAAATTGGCGTATACCGAAATAAAACAGTCTCCTTCCTTCCCTGCAAAAAAAAAAGCAAAAACCAAACCCACAACATAAACTGTAAAATTTGCTCAAAAAGCCTTTCTTCAAGGGCAAGGAATTTCTTGTATATAGGTCACTATTTGACTTCTTCGGAGGAAAAAAAACCAACCATATGGGCAGCCGTGGCTGTATTTCAATGTAAGGAATGGATTTCACTTTGTGCTGGAAATGTTTGCACAGCATCCTCAAAAAAAAAAAAAAAAAAAAAAA
>VZTL01005328.1:17186-28120 GCA_013400535.1 Scopus umbretta
TGTCGAAGGGGCGGCTGTGCCCGAGCCGGGTTCCCAGAGCGCCGAGCCGAGCCGCGGGGGAAGGCCGGCCCGGTTCTGGCGTCCGGGCGCTTCGTCCTTCCCACATCGGAGGCCCCGCTGTCCCTTCGCCCGCCCCGCCCGCAGATTCCCCCCAGGAAAAAAAAGGGGTTTGTTGGGTTTGTCGTCCTCTCCCGCCCCGCTGCTGCCGGAAGATTTGGCTCAGGGGTGAGTGCCGGGCCTGCCGGAGAGATCCAGGGGCGGGAAGAGTGGCCGGGGGGCTGCTGAGTTATTCCCGGCTGTGGAACAGCCCCTCGGGGGCTGCTGCAGCCAAAACTGAAGGATGCAGCCAAGTCCAAACGAGGGCAGCCCGAGGCCAGTTTACATGGAAAGCTAAGCAAGTCCCCAGTAGACCAGCAATGGCACAAGGCCATCTTTGGCCCTTTTCCTTCACGCGTGAGCCAAGCAGAGCTTCTGAGGAACAGAAAATTTAGGCCACTGAAGAGAGTCCTCGTTAAAAGAAAGGGAAAAAAAAAAAAGAAAAAAAGAAGGAAAATCTCAAAGCAGGTGCTAAGGGCAGCTCTTACGTGATACAAATACACAGTTGTCACATCTTTGCCTGTCGATGTGAACTTGTGCAGCGTAAGTGAATTCATCATCAAAGATCCATGGCTTCTGGTCGCCTGGTGGTCTCTGGTACTTTCTCTGGCGATGCAGCCTCTGTAATTGAGGGCCTCCCCAAAGGAAGGTGGAAGGAGCAGCTTGCTGGAGGCTCCAGCCGGTAGCCGGCAGCTGGAACAGCAGCAAGAGCCAAAGCACTGTCCTTTTGGGCTTTGAAAGACCTTTCTGGAGTTGTGGCTGGCTTCCCTCTGCTTCATGCTGGCCGCTTGTTTCAGCCCTCTTCCTGCCTCCCCGTCAAAGTACCTTCAGTTCTCTGCAGCTCCTCACTTGCACTTTCACACCCGCTTTTTCTTTCAATTCACCCGTCCTTCTTCTTTCCTTCCTTTTTGGGGGGGGGGGGTGGGGTGTGTGTTTATGATCTCCTCAGAGACATTTGCTTCCACCCTCTGATTTTGGTTTCTACGCTTTCCTTCAGTGCATTTTTGCCATGCTCATGTACATTCCAGGTACCACCTACTAATCTATGCTTGTACAGTTGTTCCTTAAAGCCCCATGTTTTGGCTTATTCACAACTGCATTTGTGGTTTCTACCGGGCAGATCTGGGCGATCTGGAGCATTGAAAATGTGAAAATGCCCTACCAACAGGTAGGACGTCTCATTCATATATTATTTTCTGTCATAAACTGGCTTCTGTTGGCCTGTTGATAGGGTTCAGGGTGTAGCTAAGGATTTTCCAGCATAATTTCTGTTGGTTGTAGAGAAGTGTATTGCCTAAGTGCTCTTTTCTGTGAAAATTTGGGAGTTTTATTTTTCCTTCTGACGCCACTTACTCCACAATTTGGGGATGCCTGCTTCAACTTCTCAATCTTTTTTTTTTCAAATTAAAAGGGTTGGTGTTTTCCTGCAGTCTTTTGGGGTGGGAGGCGTCTCAGACACGGTCTTCCTGTTGATGTGAAGGAATCCTCTCACTGGATGCGCTTGTCTCCACTCAAAGCAACTAAGCGAGTAACCTTGGCGCAGGCACCTCTTTTTGAGAACCTCAGCAAGGGGAAATGGATCGCTGCAAGTTTCAGCAGCAAAGGATTTAAGAAAAATACAGACTTTATAAGAAAATCGGTTGGGTTAGCAACGCTTTTCTTCATGAGGGTCAAAGAAGACTGCTACAGTATTTTTCAAAAAGGAGTCAGTAATGACATGCTGAAAAGGAACATCTTCCGTGCTCCGGAGAGTCTTTTGACAAAGTAAAGAGCGTTAGCCGCTGTCGGGTTAGCAGGTGTCAAACAGCAGTCAAGCAAGAAATGAGCACAGCAGTTTCTGCTGTGCTTCTTTTGTACAAGAGTATTACACCACCAAAGCCAAAAGGAGGGCTAAATTAAAATTACACATATGCTTCTTATAGCTGTAACAAAATTAAGTCTTAAACCACTCGTGTTTTCATATACAAAAGTTTCATGCTTTTAGGCAGGATGTGTTCTGTATCTTTTTCACTCAGCCAAGCACAGGTGCAGTCCTGATACTAATGGATGGGAAGGAGGGGTGATTCTCAGATGTAGATCATGCATCTCTCGTCAGATCATCCTTTGAGGTTTGCCTTCCTCTTGGGTCCCCGAGTAAGTGTGGGCCTCCAGTGTATGGCTTCAGCTTGAGAAAAATGTGAATTCCCCTCTCTCGCCCCTCTGCACTGCTGCAGCTCCCTGGTTTGTGCTCCCTGGGCAGGCCGTGCCTCCTCTTTGGCTCTGTGAATCTGAAGCATCAAGCCAAGGAGAGGGAAGCAAGTTATGGATTGTACAATGAAAGGATCTAATACTGTGTGGTGGGTGGAGGTAACTGTGGAGGAGGGAGCTGAAGCCTCAAAGCTGTTTCTTCTGTTCTGGTAAATCCATCATTACACAATGCATATTCATGGAGATATGCTTGTTGCATGTTGATAAAATGTAGAATCGTGGAATAATTCAGCTTGGGAGGGACCTTAGGAGGCCAACTAGGCCAACCCATGCTCAAAGCAGGGCTAACTACTTATTGGTGTACTTGTTCATGTTTGCTTGTTCACTTCTACTTGTTTATTTACGTATTCCTTCAGGGAATCCATGCCATCTGATACTTCCAGTAGAGCGCAGTAGTCTGTCCTCAGCTGTAGCATTGGGACTGGAGGCATCCGCTAACAAATGTCTTACATGTTAATGTATCATTCATCTTGTATACTTTATACTGATGTAAACAATTTAGTGTGCCTTCAGGATTTTTGGATACCTACATGGCCGCCAGTTTCGTTCCTACCCAGTATTCCACACCTCTCCTGAGCCGAAGGTGAAACACCGGGCCTCTGTACACGGGCTGAGCTTCAGTAACAGAAATGCATTTAGTGGTGTGAACGCGTTAGCAGGGCTGTGCTAGAGGGTCTTCAGGCTGGTTTGAGCACACCGGCTGTTAAATTCAAAATTAGTTCCCACTCTACCTATTAAAAGCAGCCATCAGTACCCCTTACTGCCCACTACTGCTCTTCCCTCCCTGGAGAGCTTTGCCGCTGCGGGTCCGGTTTGCAGCTAGCTCCTCTCCCTGCCTGTTTGGGCTTTGTTCTGGGAATCCACACTCCTGAACGAGTGGCTCTGAGTTTTACAGGGTCACCTCTATCCCTGCCCTGTAATCGGTTCATGTTTGGTAGGCAGCTGGCTCTTGGGCATTTGGCAGAAGGGAACGAATTAGGCAGAGCTGGTTCATGTCCGCATTAGGAAAGAAGTGCTTGTGTTCCCTGTGTGTCCTTCTTCTACCTTCCCTGCCATGGGTTCTTGAAGAAGGAATGATCACTGTGTGCTGCAGAGGCCATGCTAGTAGCCAAAATATGGAGGAGCCTGACCAGGAGTCATCCAGCGAAGGTAGCCCAAGGATTTCGTATCATTGTCGTTCCGTAGCCACATTGCCCCGTCAGTCTCTGGTTGCTCAGTATATTCTGGTTTCTTACCATAAGTATTTGTTTCATTTCTTGCTTTAGGCTCTCCTGTGCTGTATGAACTCCACTTACACTGCTACACAAAAGCTGTTCTGTTTTTTGTTCCGTGACGATCAATTGACAGTGACACGAGGACCTGTTTTGAAAATGAAGTGCTTCTTGGCATTGCACAGTGGAGTCTCTTTTCCTCACTCAACCTTTTATTCTGTTACTTGTGTGTAGTTGATAACACAAACACAATTTCTGTGTGACAGAAGTGAGATAAGTTTTAGTGCATGTATTGCTATTTCGTCGCAAGGAAGATCACACATCAGAAGACAAAGCATGTTATTTCACAGAGATTCTGTTAAATAGTGTGTCAGATATTTAAATTATCCTACCTCATTTGAATTCCAGTGGGTATACAATGACCGCTCTTGTGCTTTTATGCAGCAGACCTACACTCTGAGACTTGCATGTATTTCTTGTTGATCAAGATGGTCCATGAGCAGTGGAGCTACTAAGGTCTGGAGTCTGACCGATTTGTTTTCTGCTTTCCATTATCACCATCTTATTCCCAGACCTGGTCCCTTGTTGGCATTTCTCACCTTGGTCTCTGCGTCCCAGCCATGCTCTTGCCGTTCGGTGTGAAGCATGTCCTGCGGATGGCTTGGGGGACTTGGCAGGTGTCTGCGGCTGCTGAGGGGAGTTGAGGTACCATTGGCCCATGGTAAGGGGCTGCGCTGAATTACTTTTTGCTCCAAGGGCGTACTGAATTTCTGTGCACTGCTCAGTTTCATGAAACTTAGGAATTACACAGAGGTTTAATTTCTTTGAGACTCTGTCTTTATTACCAAATTTGGATGAAATTGGCCAACAGATGCAAAATCATTGGGATAGTGGGAAATGCTGAATAGGTAGGTGGGCAGTCATGCTTGATCATGCAAACCTTGCCTTCTTAAGAAACAAGGCTAGAAAGTTTTCGGGGTTTTTTTTGTTGTGAGAATAAACAGTGAACAGCTTCAAGGTTCTTGTAGTAACATACTGAAAGCACGGGTAGAGGTACGCGTTGCTTGCAGAATTGATTCTGCTTACAGAATATCACATTTTCCATTTGGAGAGGTGGCCTAATTTTGGTAAAGGTTTCAACATAGATAAAAACATAGCGGCTGTTATGAAGTCTCTGAAGAGAGTATTACATTTTTCGGTAACTTTAGATACCAAAAGTCTTATTTGTAGACTTATTTGCGATTGGTGAATTGCCATTCAGCTGTTGAAAAATGCCAGGGCTTTCTGCAGAGCAGGAGGTTTGAAATTCTGAGTTTTGTCTTAACTGGCAAAAATCTAACTTCAAAACAGCATTACCTTCACCCTATCCCGAGCTTTTTGCGTAGGCATTGTTATGGCTAGCATTCCTTCCCTTGGCTTGAACCTACTCAGATTAGCAGGATGGTAGAGCTCTTTTCTGCAGACAGGTCTGTCACAATCCACAGTTTTTTTTTGTCTGGCAGATTATGTTCAATTTTTTTATGTCCAAGGTGATTTCTGGTGAATCGCAAGTACTCCTATATGCTTTGAGACTAGGAGTTAATCTGCAGTTCTCTGCATGGTTCTGACATTGGCTAACTGAATAAGGAAGCAAAAAATCCCACTGTGCACTCCACTGGTAAAACAAAAGTTATTTTTGTCTTACCAATTAGTCTGTCAGTACAACATACATTGACAATTCTAAATTTCCTTAAGTGCATCTATTCTACAGTTTATATCAGTATGAGATCCACGTTTTCAATTGTAACATTTTTGTCAGAGCCGGAATTTGGAAGCATTTCAAAGTAGTACAGGAACAAAAATCAATATCTGAAATCAAGTAGTGTTTTTACCTGAAAGCAGCTAACATTTTTATCCATAATGGTTTACTTGAATTTTCTTGTCTGTATTTTGCTGTTGCCTTTGGGTAAGCTCATTACAGTAATTGCTGTGATGGAAGTGTTAGACTTTTATTAACGGAATGTGCTTCTGCTTGCCAGGGCAGGGACCTCATCCAGTGGGCCTCATTGCACAGCACCTGCAGGTGATGAAGAGAGCTGGGGACAGTGACTGGGCCCATTGCAGCCCTGGGACGACACAGCCGCAGACACTGAGTAATAATACATGTTGTTGGAATTACAGGCTGTAAGACTAAGGCTGGCAAGAAAATATCCTGGGGTCTTAAATACAACTAATGATGATAGTGATGGGAATGGGTTTGTGTCCTTGGGGAAAGATAGCACCTCCAGGAACAAGGTACCCTTTAAGGATACGCTAGGAAGTTGGATACATGCTAATGTGGGTGGAAGATTTCCAAGTTCTGAATCATCAAAACCAGTGCAGCATTTGACCTTTTTAAAAATTCCCATCTTGGCCATGTATATAGATCAGGTCCAAATTTCCTAGCTTGACATATTTGAGACATTCATAGTGCCAGGTGATACGCTGTGTGTTACAAGGTACATACACACACATGGTCACACACATAGAAGTACAATATTGTCCAGAAACAAAAACTCTTCCAGGTGGGGTTTTGTTTTGGGTTTTTTTTTTTTTTGGTCAAAGTAACAAAACTGTAAGACAAAGCTGGGTTTACAAAAATGAAAACTTAATATGAGACTTTTTCTGAGTGCTTTTTATCCCAGCTATTTTCAGCGTAACCTAAGGAGTAAAATAGCCTAGGTTAGGGAACATGGAGTCATGCAAAATTGCACAGGTCCAGCTTTGTGCACATATGAGCAGCCTGGGCTAGATGCTTTCATGAGTCTGCAGAATACTGACTTCTCTCTATAGGATCCTGATGAACTATCCCTTACAGCTGCAGACCTAGGAAAACATAAAATAACCTGACTTTGCATGTATAGTTTTTGTCCACTCAAAGAATGAAACAGATGGCTTAATTTAAGACATAGAAAAAAAATGAGGTTGATACTCAAGAAAACTGCAGTCACCTCAGGAATTTTTTTGATGGACACATTTCAAAGCACAATTCGCAATATATTCACAGGATGACAGAATGGCTGAGGTTGCAAGGGACCTCCGGAGGTCATCTGGTCCAACCCCCCTGCTCAGGCAGGGTCACCTGGAACCAGTTGCCCAGGACCATGTCCAGAAGACTTTTGAATATCTGAGCATGGAGACTCCACAACCTCCTGAGGAGCTTGTGCCAGTGCTCAGTCACCCTCAACAGTAAAAAAGTGTTTCCTGATGTTCAGACAGAACCTCCTGTGTTACAGTTTGTGCCCTTTCCCTCTTGTCCTGTGACTGCGCACCACTGGGAAGAACCTGGCTCTGTCCTCTTTGCACCCTCCCTTCAGGTATTTCTATACCGATGAGATCCCCCCCTGAGCCTTCTCTTCTCCAGGCCAAGCAGTCCCAGCTCTCTCAGCCTTTCCTCATATGAGAGATGCTCCGGTCCCTTTATAATCTTGGTGACCCTTTGCTGGAGTCTCTCCAGCAGCTCCGTATCTGTCTTGTACTGGGGAGACCAGAATTAGACACAGTGCTCCAGTATTATTCTTGGTGTACTAGATTTTAAGAGTTCATAAAAGTTTGGGTTTTTTTAATGTAGATGTTGCAACTGAACTGAAAATAAGTCTCAGAAGAGAAAATAACTAAGGAGGCCAGAGTTTTTAATTCTTAGGAATCTTGAAACAATGCATGGAGCACTTCTTTTTTAAATACAGAGATAATGTTTTCTTGGGAAAGTGCCAAGAACATTTCAGAATCAATTTCTGTTCACATTCATTTACAGCTCTTGCATTTAGTACACCGTCTGTCTTCATTTCATTGCTATATGTTAGTCTGATGGGATGCATAGAAGCTGTGCTAGGCTGTGCTAGATGAAGATTCATGTGTAGCAGTTTTATGTTATTTTGCTTATTCAGGATCCAAGGGGGAGTTAACAGAAATGTACAACATGTTATAGTCTGCTTGGTTTTTTTTTTTTTCAGTAGGAGCAAGCTTTATTAGAGGTTCAAAGTTATAAATTAAAATCATATGAAGTATTGTAATTGGACTTTGAAGAAAAATATTTTGCTTTAATTTTGCACCCTCAAATATGTAAGCTATGATCCAGGAAATGTTTACACCTGGGATTTATCTTACATGTGTGAATAATCCCTCACTGCTCTTGGTAAACATTGTTTGCAATTTCACGCTCTAAGATTGTTCCAGAATGCCATTAACCATTTTTGTTTTTCTAGTCTTCAGTTTGCAAATGCCTTTTTAAAAAAAGCTAGAGGATATATAAAAATAATTCACAGCTTCATGAATTATGCAGGGAGACATTCTAGTTCCCTGTTGATAGGCAAAATGTTCACGTACTGGGATACAAATTTGGATGGGATATTACAAAATTAGGCTCTGATTCAGTAAACCATATGGGTCAGAATATTGCTCACATACTTGATGTAAAGCACATGCTCAAGTGGATCAGACCTGTATGCTCTGGCACAGGATACAGCACATTTGCCCTTTCCAACTTTCTGTAAGTTGAGACTACTCTGAAGTAGGCAGAATGAAGGCTGTTTGGAGGGCGTTTTACACCTCTTAAGACTTCACAAAGTGACGCTAGTGAATGACAGAAAAAAACCCACTGCCTTTCCACACAAACATGGTTATTTTAAGTTCTCTATGTGAGCCAGATGATTCAAGTTCTTTAATGAAAAAAGGCAATGTAGATAAAGGAAATTATATATACGTAATATTTATACACAAGCATCAATTTTATATATATATATGTATGTATAAGCTCATGTTTCAAATTTGAAAATAAAACTCGCTCTGGTGAGTCTGCAAATCATGCTGAAATGGAACTATTCCTTTCTCTGATTATTACCTTTACTTTTACACCTCATCAAAACCAAACAAATCCAAACAGTTATATCTACTCATTTACTGCTCGGTTTATTTGCTGGTTTCCACACTGCTGCTGGTAGTCCACCTTTTGTGTGTCACCTCATTGCTTTCAGCACTTGTGCAGAGAAGAACCTCGACGCTGCTTTTTAGAATCACAACTGTTTTAGAAGAATTGGCCTGCATTTGCCGCCTTCTGTTGCTGCTTCTCCTTCCCTGTTCCCCTCTGTCAGAGTCAAATCATGAGACAAAGCCATGAGCTCTCCGGAGTCGGGCATCAATACACAGTTTCATGAGAAGCCTCTCCTTTGAAAAGGACACCGGGCTTAATCATTGGAAGTCCCTGCAATAATAATTTTGCCTTTGTGCTTGGAAGTGCAGCTGCTGATGCTGGCAGGGCTGGATTGGGCTGGCTTTCCGGGTGCCCCACGTTTGGATGCTTGTTCTCCAATGCACAGTGACTTTCACAGACGTCGGTTCTTGTTACCTGCTGTGGAGAAGCTGAACCTCTGCATGTTAGCCAATGTACAAACTGTTCCCTCTTTTTAACGTCACTTTGCCTTCTGGCATAGGAAGGCTCAGAGGCACACACTGGCATACTTGGTCACATTTTCCCGTATCCACCTTCAGATCGAGGTATCGTTGTGTTCAAAAGATGGATTTAAGTTTCAGATATTTCTTCTGATTAGAACAACCTTATCTCAGCAGGAGATCTGACTGATGTGTTCAATGGGCCTAACTCCCATTTTCATTAAGGTCCTGGACGCCCATTTGCACCAAGGTCTTATTCTTGCATAATGTTTCCTGGAGCTGCATCTGGATCAGCCTTGGCTGCCACTCCAGTTGCTTTTCACTGCTAGGGCAGTTAAAAAAGATGGAAAATCAGTATATCCGACCTTGTTATGCACAGGAATTTTCCACTGGCATCCTCCCCACCATTGCCATGGAGGGAGTTTCTGGGTGAGAGAGGACATGTTCCAAATGTTTTATGGCCCAGTGATGACCTCTTCCTAAAATAGCACCTAAAGACCATTAACTTCTGGAACGAGGTAATGAACCTCTTACTCTCCCACCCACATATCCCTGGCACACACGTCCTGGGGAGCGTGGGCACTCCCTGCTCACTGGCAGGCAGCAAGTGGAATGCAAAAGGAGCTCTATGGCACTTGGGCAACGTTTTGCTGCCAACACATGATGTCCTTGGATCCCTGTTCTTCACCTTATGGCCCACAGGCGTGACTGTTAAACGTATGAGGTTAGGAACAGTGGTTTACATGTGTTGGCAGTAAAATTATGAGTTAATTCATTGTAGGTCTCACTCTAACCTTTGGCTGAAAACAAAGATTTCTGAAAAGGTGTCTCTGCCTCCAGCACGCTGCAGAGACAAGACAAGTTCTATGGAAGGCGCCTTGCCGGGTGCAATTTCTTCCATCACCAAAAACTCTCTCTGCCTTGCTTTGTTAAAAGTTTACCCTCTTTGGTGCTTGCCTTGCAGGCCCAGAAAGTCCTGTCTTCTCCCAAAGAACAGGTCCCACACACAGGGTGAGGAGGCACTCTGATCACGGGGCAGAGGAGGTAGTAGAGGAGCCAGGAAGGTGTGTTGTGAAATAACGCTCCCTCCCTTCATCTGCTTTCTCCTCCCTTAGTATATTTTCTCCTGCCTTGTCCTGTAGGCTGGAGGAATAAGAGATGGCAGTTGGAGCAGCTGGCTGTTTCTGGGAGGTAGGTTTCATCTAGTAAGAAGGAGCACATGGTAAAGCATTGCAAACAAGTGAGACGTAGCCATAGCCAGGGGAAGTGTGAGGTGAACCAAGTGTATTAGTGTCACTCTCAGTGTCTGGGAGTTCACAGGTCTTTCACATGAGCACAAAGGTCATGCATCGTTTTGGAGCCTGCCTCTTAGGGTAGCATAAGCAGGATTAAGGACTTGAAATTAAGTCAGTTTACTTTAAATAAATTCAAAAGATGTGTCCTTCTTCCAGCACTTTCTCCTCTGCGTAGGTTGGGGTTTTATGATGCTAGGAATTAGTAAGAGTAATATCACTTCCAGCATGTGGCATAACTGAGATGAGTTAAGAATTCATAAATGCATTTGGAACAAACAACTCCATGTTACCGAAAATAAGATCAGTTATGTGATTAAAATGAATGCAATCAAATTTTGAAGCTTCAGGCACTGCAGCTAAACAAACTGATATCTCTAATCAGCAAACGATGTTCTTCTAAGGAACATTATAATTTAAAATGGAGAAACTACTTTAAAACTGTCTTCTCTAGTGAACAAATGACTATGCAGCAGTATTTACACAGTCATATATAACATCGTTTAAATGGAATTCATGAAGATTTTCTAATTGGACCTCACCAAAAACTTTGCACCTAAGAATTTGATACAAGGGAGACATCTGGTGAGACATCCCCGTAATGCCATGCCTCTGCACTGTCAGACACACAGCAAGTGGAGCTGGGCTTAGCTCACTCAGTACAGAATTCCTCGGTGAGCCT
>VZTL01005330.1:3947-16161 GCA_013400535.1 Scopus umbretta
CCCCCAACAAAAAAACACACCCCCCCCCCAAAAAAAAAAAAAAAAAAAAAAGACACAAAACCCCAGGAAGACTTAATAATGACTTAAAGTGGAGCTAGAAGGGAGATGGGAAATGGTTTGCTAATGTTAAGTACCTCCTGCCATCAGGAGGAGCTTAAGTCACAGTAAGATACAATCCTGGGCCATGAATCTGTGTTGATTGGTCCTGCACACAAGTAGGGAGCAAACCCAGCCCTCTGGAAGCAGAGACAGAGTTTTTGTTTTCTTAGATCTAAGAGTGCAGGTTGCATTCTTCTCCTGTGGTGTTCAAGTGTCAGGTTAAGCAATTCAGCAGCAGATGCAAAACTGGAGCAGCTCTGCCTATACCAGGAGCAAAATGTGCTTCCTCTCCCCATCACCTCCTACCCACCTGGATGCCTTGCATATGGACTATGTATCATGTACATGCTGGCTCCATACACTGGTAATGCACATCCACTTGTTTTCTGCTCATTGTGTGATTCAGGTCACGGGGAGAGCGTCAGGGCCACCCCTGTGTGGTGATATGCAGATACCCACTGTGTTTTGCACACAAGTACAACACTTCAGGGCATTTTCCAGACTGCTAATACTCTTTCACAGGTACAAGGGCAGGCCAATTTCTGCAGAGTGAAAAACTTATCATTTTTAAGGAGCCATTAAGAAAACAGTAACCCACCAAAGAAATCACTGCCTGACCTTTCTCAAAACCTGATTTTGCTACCATTCATTGCAGTGAAAATAATTATTTCAAAGGATGCAAAACTAGTCTTTGTGTATGTTAATATGGGCTTCCCCTGTACATCCAAATAGATCTCTGGCAGCTGCACTGGAGCAGTTGTCTTTGATTAACCTAGACATAATGATAGGAAGCTGCAAGATTGTAATGGAGATAAGAATTTTACTTAAAAATTGGTCTTATCAGGTGCTAGGCTGTATATCTGTATTTGCTGCTTCACTCTTCAGAAAAACAGGCTGGAGAGAATACAAGAGACGTGTTGAAATAAAATCTAAGAAATGTAAGCTCAAAGTACTTCAGAGATGCAGTGAACCGTAATGTTCTTCAAACCACAAGCTGCACTCTCTCACTGCACATGTGTTTTGATGGTTCTGATTTACAAATTGTTTGGAAAAAGAGAGGATTAAAGTCCCTGTTATTTGTCACTTGAAACCTTCAAAGTAGTTCACAAAGAAAAGTGATGTGATTTTCTAGTCAGACCAACCAGCCTAAAGGCAGATGTAGCCCTGTAGCAGAAACTGTAGCTTGAACAAAGCACTGATAGTCAGGGATTTGAGAACTGAAATCCTTGATCAGGTTATATCATCATATCCAGCGTTTATTAATACAAATAAGGCAATTAAGGCAAAAAAACAGAAACCTAATTCTCACTAATTTTAAGGAAATTACATACCTGAATAAGAGTTAAGCGACTAGAGACACCTGCAGATCAGTCTGTTCCAAAGATCATTACATTAACAGGGTCCTTACTTCTGAGCTTAAAAAATAAGCTCAAGCTCTGTTTGTCAACTTTTCCTTCTGATAAGCAGGGATAGGGATCACAGAACTGTGATGAGTCTTAAATTGTGTTATAAAGAACATTATCAGCTGAGATTAATGTTACATCTTGTGTAATATTTATTGTCAGAGATAGTGGAAATGTTTTCTAAATTTTAAATTTCAGCTATGAACTTTGGCAAACTTTTAAATGTTAATGATTCAAATGTTTATGATGGGATCCATCCAAGGGTACTGAAGGAGCTGGTGGAAGTGCTCACCAAGACACTTTCAATCATTTATCAGCAGTCCTGGCTAACCAGGGGGGTCCCAATTGACTGGAGGTTAGCAAACATGATGCTCATCTAGAAGAAGGGCTGGAAGGAGGACCCAGCGAACTAAAGGCCTGTCAGTCTGACCTCGGTTCCAGGGAAGGTTATGGAGCAGATCATCTAGAGTACCATCACACAGCACGTACAGGACAACCAGGTGATCAGGCTCAGTCAGCATGGATTCATGAAAGGCAGGTCCTACTTGACTAACCTGATGTCCTTCTATGAGCAGGTGACCCACGTGGCAGATGAGAGAAAGGCTGTGGATGGTGTTTACCTGGACTTTAGTAAAGCCTTTGACACCATCTCCCACAACATTCTCCTGGAGAAGCTGGCTGCTCAAAGGAGAGAGGTGGCTATGGACAGCTAGGGGGGAGGGAGAGGTTATGAAATGAAGAAAACCAGAGGAATGGAGAGAGGGAAGGAGGGAGGGAGAGAAGGATGGATGGAAGGATGGCTTGGACANAGGTTTAGATGGGATATCAGAAAAAAATTTTTCACCAAAAGTGTTGTCAGGCATTGGAACAGGCTGCCCAGGGAAGTGGTTGATTCCCCATCCCTGGAGGTATTTAAAAAATGTGTAGATGTAGTGCTTAGGGGCATGGTTTAGTGGTGGACTTGGCAGTGCTAGATTAGCAGTTGGACTTGATGATCTTAAAGGTCTTTTCCAACCTAAAGGATGCTATGATTCTATGATTTTTTTTTTAGGGGATTCCATGCAAAACTGTCTATGTGTTTTCTGAATTTGGTTTGCTTGCTTGTTCCTGTTTATGTTTGTCCATTTGTTTTCTTAACTCTTTTCAGATGCAGAAAGTTTTAGAATGTATAAAGCCAGCAAAAGGTTCAATTTTCCATTCATACGTTGTAGCTCTCTTCTGCTTTGGTCTGGATAAAGGATCTGAGAACCTCATCTTTAATGTTCTTTACCAAAGGACTGCATAGTGATGCCACCACAATGTAATAGTCCCAGGATAAATGTTTTGGGGTGGGTTTCCTTACTCTGTTCTCCTGTACTTCATATTTCATATTTCATACTTCATATTTCATTTCTATCTTAGGATTATCAGCTCTGTTTAGCATTGAGTATTGCTGAAAATTAGTATTTTGCAAATAACAGTTCTTTTAAATATACCTATTTTAATTATAAAATAAATCATCAGGGAAATACAACAAAATGATTAAATGTTGGGTAGGGATTTTTCATATGATAAAGACGTCACTTCACAGAAAAAATCCAAAGCTGACAGAAGTTAACAGAAGAAAAGCCACAAAATTCAGCTGGTAGCCTCTATGATGCATGTAGGGAATATGGATTCTCAGCTGTGACTACAATAATAATAATACCGGTTTTGGTAGGTTCAAGAATGTCCACATTCTAATACCTATTTAGTAAATCTCTAGAACTTAAATAGTCGTCTTCTGTGATTTAGAAAACAAACACATGAACAAAAGCATCAATAGAAGATGTTAATGAGATATGACCTCAAGGCCAATACTAAGCAGAACAATACTGCAAGTGAGTAACTACTTCCAAAAACTGGATAATAAACAGTCTGAATGAGCATTATGAGTTTGACTTCATTGTTTTGTAAGCTGACTCCTAAATTGTACTTTTTAATGCCCAACCGTACTTGGATGCAGGTAGAGAAATGCTATTAAATGCTGGTAAGCAGCTTCAAAAAAATGAGATGCTAAGCTGAAACCTGAAGGACAGCTTCACTCTGACTGACCTCAGCTGAAACTTGGACCATTGTATGCATGTATCCATACTGACCCGCCAGCTATACATCAGTTTTAAATGTCCAAAGGGCCTTTTCAGCTTCTATTATATTTCATTGTGCACCAGTCAAAACTAAGAAGTGACAACCTGAGGAAGAGAAACAATACTTGAATAGCATTTCATGGTGTTAGTTAACTGGTTTTCATACCCATAGTGTAAGCTAATGCTGATTTGCACATAAACATAAAGTTTATTTTCAAAACAGTCATAACACCATAATTATTTTTTACTAAAAAAAAAGCATCAGAAACCCTTCTTCTAAACAAAACAGAGTATGTCTTCATTGTTTTCAGTAAAATATACATTACACCTTGACTTTGTCCAAAAATTACTACAGTGACCTCAATGAAAACCACAGGGTTACTAACAGGAATGCTGTCAAGGAAATATAGTTACATCCACTGTAACCCCAATGAAAGTTTCCTTCAACAGATGCAGTAATGGCAACGATATTGAAGACAGAGGAAACAGCACAAAACAGCATAAGACAAAGGCATGAAGTCAATACAGCATGTTTTCAGAACAAATGGAAAAGGGGAAAAATTAGATGTCTTCGATCCCTTGGCATCTGTAAACATCAAGAAGACATCAGATTTGGGCTAATCTCAAGGGAAAACAGCCATACAAAGTAAATCTACAGGCTTTCTAAAATAAATCTACAGACTTTCTTGGCCTTCTAAAGCATAAAGGATAATAGAAAGTAATTCTTTTTCTTTTTTGTTAAAAAAAAATAATACTTTAAAGTAAAGACTTTATTCTTTTCTCTCACTTTGTAAGGTTGATTTTAAATGACCTATTCAAATGTGCAATTATGGTGCTTTTGTACATTTTCTATGCAGAGCAAACAGAAATGGAATCCCTTGAAGTTATGGTATTTTAACCAACCAATGAATATTTTTTTTTCTCTCTCTCTGAATTCTTCATACAAGGTGTCTTAAAAGAGATGAGCCAGGTTCATTACCTTTGTCATAATTGTCAGCTTCTGTCAGTTCCATTAGTGGATAAAGGTATCTATGAATATTCCTCATACACACATAGCCAGCCTCCTAACCTCTGTGCAAGCTTTCTAGAACTATCCCCTCTGCTGCTCTTTCCAGTCACTCAGGTTTGTTCTTCAGTTATTTAACACAATCCCTGCTAGGGTCCCCTTGTTACGATACGTCAGTTTTTTCTTCTTCATCCTTCTGTAATACTTCTTACTTACTTTATTGATATGTGAATACCTGAATATCTTTATTGATATATGAATCACTTATTAAATAAAATAAATTTGCCCTTATGTTCAGAGCATGCTGGCTTCAGATTTGTCTGGTAGGTTGTAACTTCACATCTTGGAGAAGACCTGAAGTGTTGTATGTCAGAAGAGTATTCAGATTAAGCAGAGGCAATGTTTTTTTTATTTCTTTGGTTATACTGAATGTGTCTACAAGCATATCCTTCTCTTGGCATAAGAGGATTCCAATAAGGCTAGAGTTCTCCTTTAGTCTACAATGTTTCCATCAGTCAGGTATTGCTTTTCACTTTTCACATATATCTGCCTTTGATTCTTTCACTGTTTAGTAAATATGCACAAATGTTTATCTGAAAACAAGATTTCATGGACATGTGGGAAGAAAAGATATCTTTCCTTTTAAATGTGAAAAGGCCCAAGCGTGAGAAAAACCAAAACCTTGTTCTAATGGAGCAAAGAACTCTACAGAAGTTTGCTTTTCTCCTTTATTTTTCTATATAAACTTTGATTAATATGGAATTTACTTGACTGTGAAGCTACAAAAGACACTGTGAAATATTGAACGTATGCTGTTGCTGTGTGTTTAGTCCAGTTTATCCTCCCCTCATATCTCTCCCCATCTCTCTCTCACCCTGTAAGTAGCTGGGCATTCCCACCACTAATCATACACCAGCTTTGACACATGCTGGAGCTCTTTATAAGCCAATTCAGTTCACTAATTTGGCTGAAAACTAACCTAACCAAGAGAAGAAAATAAGTCATTATTTTGAGGTTAGTGAGTTGGTTCAAGAAGGATCCAAAAGTGCCAGAGATGGCACAATGGAAGAGTATGACAAGACTCTTTGGCTGGTAGCAGGAACGTGACAAAGAGAAACAGTGAGGACAGACAGTTAGTCCTTCCCTTTTTCGTGAAACCACCCCATAAATATAAAAATGAGCAGAACTTGGCCCTTCCTACTAATGTACCTAGATCTCTGTCATTGTTTTCTAAGCACTCATCTCGGTTTTTGTCTGTAGATGCCAGGTGTGTCATGTAGCTGGAACACACTTAGGAGCACCATGGTTACAAGAGTCATGTCACTGTCAGAATTCTCTTTCTTTTGATATACTTTGTAAACTGTGGGAATTTAAAAAAAAAAAAAATCAAAGACTTCACTGCCCTGAATAATTATTTTACCCAGTTAAAGCCTAACTTCACATTTTTAAAGATATTTTTGTTTTTTTCCTTCTTCCTTTTGATGGTTCAGCTCTTGTTCTGTGGTACATCCATCCAGTGGAGAATGCAACAGAGCTGCCTGTACGTATTGCTGTGCTTAAGTCTTGGCTAAGATTTCACTTAACCTGCTTTTGGACTGGTCGGATTGGCTGCTCAGGCCTTGGGGACAATTACGTGAGGCAGCCAGCTAATGAGAGGACATTCCCCCTTCCACCCAGGCAGGGCTAAAATTCTTAAAGAGGGTGAGACATCCATCTCAACCGCAATTTCTTTCCTGATCATTTTGATATGGTGTCAAAATGTTTATTAAAAGCAAACATCTCTTCTTTTGGTTACTGGTTCAGTATCCCTGCCTTGAAGTCAGTTTACATCAGATCAGTGTTGGTGTTTAATCATCAGGTTAAAAAATGTCACCACTCAGCTATTGCAGTAGCTACAGTTTCTCTTTTTTCTTGAAAGACCTTGTTCCTACATTCCTTTACAATAGTCTAGAAGCAATAAGAAAGATAGTGTAGGTCTGCTTTTTTAAAAACAATAATAAGAAAAGTCTGTTAGCTCATGAGCTGATGGAGGCCTTAATTGAAATTAATAGAAGATTTAAAACTAGAGGAAATTAGGGCAGCTGCAAAAGAAACCCCAGAAGCAAAAGCAGATTAAAGTAGAGCAATAAGCAAACCCATGCAATATCTTAATTTTACTTCAGATATTTCCCCTTTAGTGTAACTTTTTCCCTGAATGAAGCAACAAGTCTAAAGCACATGGTTTCTTCTGTAGATGCCTATTCATTCCACCACAGTGGTCTTTCAGCTGATGAGCAACGGAACCACAGTAGCTGGGGAGTGACTCTCCCAGCATGCTGAGAGACAAGAGTAGCTGGCAAGTTGCTCTGCATTCATTCCCTGTTCTACATTGTCACAGATTGAAGCTCTTCTTCCAAGAGCCAGCATCACTTTAAACTTCAGCAGAAATAGAGTATTTGTGTTTCATTCTAAAGATTGAATGACAATTATTTTATTCTCTTTTATCATACTTTCATTGTAAGCTTTATTCTTGAACTTTCTAAGAAATAAAGTAAAAGACTTTTCTGCTTGCAGGTATCTTAATGAGGGGGTTATACCATCGACCTTTACACATGTGAGAAGCCCCATTTAAGTCTGTGGAATTCTAGATGGTGATAAGACACAGTCTCACATGTTGAGGAAAATATGGAGGAGTCAGACCTTAAATTAGAATATTCTAAATTGTCATTTTATTAATGTCAAGTGACCTCACCCCATCCAATCCTGACTGTGAGCCTAACAAGCATGGTATTCATAACCTAAAAGATTTCCCCCGCTCCACTGTTGAAGACAAAGTTATTAGGAGCAAACAAAGAAACAAGCCTTGTAACAGAATACGTTTTCCCCCCCTTCTTAGAGTACCTCTTTCCTTCCTGTCCTCCATCATTTCCAACCACAGTCAAATTTATTTAAATTTTCTCTGGAGTACATGGGCATAGTTCTTTTACTTAGTTAATAGGCTGTTCACTCAGGGAGGACAAAGTGTTATTTCATGATTCAGTGTATTCAATAATGTCAGAGTTATCTAACATGGAATCCTTGTTCTAAATATATTTGTCTTCTTGAGAAATCAGTTTAGTGAGCAGTTTCCACAAGAGACTTGGGTAGGACAATAGCAGTTGCTTCTAGCTTTTACATTTAACCTTCTATCATACAATCTTAGGGAAAAATATCCCAGATAAGTTCTTCATCCATTATTTTTTCATTAGTTTCTTTGTCTTCTGATTTCACACTTTTCATTGTCTCAGGGGGCAGGAGGGTAGCCCAAGTTTGGCTTTAGCTTCTGACAGTGAGCTGGAGGGTGAACAACTTCTGGGTAAATGAGCACGGAGAAAGAAAATAAGTAAAGCACTGGATATCTTGCAATTTAGTGAAATTAAATGCCTACCCACTGTGCCCTGACAGTAAAATCTGGCAAGGGTAGTGTTACGGAGCTGGACATCACTGCAGGCTGAGTTTAAAAACAGAATTAATCAGAAGATCCAGTACCAGCAGCATGCCCACTTTATCAAACATTCAAGACAACGACTCATTGCAAATGAGTAGGAAAAGATGAAATGACAAATCCCTGCCAAAGCTGTTGAAGGGATGCATGCATTTCAGTGTTTTCTCAGGTAAGGTTTTCCTGGAACAGGTGATGGGTTACTTGTTGCACACTGAAGAGGGCTCCTGGATAAAACAGGTAAGTTAGGTGGAAATAATATGGAGCCAAGCAGAGATATATATCTGACAGCATTTCTTCCACTTTGTTTAGCACAATACTCTTTCACAGTGGTTCTATCTTCAGTGCATTGCAGACTCACGCTGTTTCCTATCACACTGTACCTTTAAAAGAATGCACATGTGAGGACTCACTCTAGTACATACAGAATTTTCAAGGATGCTCTCTCTCCTCCTCTTCTGACTGACAGTCTGGCAACATATATAGAAGACAGGGACAATGGGTGGAGTTACTGCCTTTTTTTTCTCCTCAAAAGGCTATGTCCTATCA
This sequence comes from Scopus umbretta, assembly GCA_013400535.1. Classification (NCBI taxonomy): domain Eukaryota; kingdom Metazoa; phylum Chordata; class Aves; order Pelecaniformes; family Scopidae; genus Scopus; species Scopus umbretta. Next base: position 12,570 of record VZTL01005330.1, read on the forward strand.
GTTCAAGCCCTATTGTAAGACAGTGCTGCACAGTCATTGTTGTATTCTGCCGTGCTGGATGTTGTTTGCTGAGTATGGCAGTTGTTACTGATTTATCTGGGAGAAGAAACATGTTGTAGACTTGTTAAACAGAAATTGTTTAACCATGGAAACTCTGGAAACAGACAGAGCCCACACAAACCTTTGCTTTCCTGTTCAAGTAATTGTTAACCAGCTTTCTATGTGTTCAAACAAAAGAGTCTCTTCTCTACCTGGGCCACAACATTAACTTTTGGGTTATTTTTACCATTCTTTGTGAAAAGGAAGGACTAACTTGTAGTATTTGCATAATAATTAAAAAATAGAGCCAGATCTAAAGGGATTCCCATTAATTTCTGGAGACTTTTTTATATGAGTTTCTACTCCTAGTATGAACCTTTTCAAACAGAACAACCCAAACACATTGGTGTGCACACTGCTTCTCTTCCAGATGTGTTTTTGCAGCTGGGTCTACAAGGCTTGCTCACAACTGGCCAGTACAGATGTCAGCACATGAACAAGGAAAGCATGCTCCCATGCTGGTCACAGCAATTGCAATTTCTTGTCTTGATCTTCTGATTTCAAGAGCCATGGATGTGGGGGTCATCATTATCTCTGGTTAGTTCAAACTACTGGGGACTAACCCTTATTTCATTTTCAGGATGACAACAGACAAACTGGAGAGAGAGCAGAAACGTGCAACTCGCTGCCCATGGGAAAGAGTTGAGGATGCCCATGCATCCATATGTAGCACAAAAGTATGGTGTTGGCAACTGTATGATAGACACCTCCCTGCCACTTATGTGTACACATGCAGCCTGAGTTCAGATACTGTATCTTAAATTCTACTTGGAAATGCCCAGGAATGAGTAGGATGTTTAGCTCCTGTTTCCTACCAGTTCATTTCTTACTCAGAAAATTACTGTGGATGAAAAAAAAACGAAGCAACTTACTGTGCAGAACTCCCCTCAACTTCAGTTGAAGTCCTATTTGCATGCGTGCTGAACAGCTTGAGGAAAATGCTCTCCAAGGTTTCGTGCTGTGGTCAGTAGATTCAGCATCTCAACTGGCCTCTGCATTTTAATGATTCGGTTACATGAAAGTTTTTCTTCTGGAAGACTTTGAACATACAAAAACGCAGTTCTCAAGTTCCTGCATCAGCCCAGAAGTAAATTGGGAGAGGTAGGTGACCAAGCGTGTCTGTGTGTTTAGAAGAAAAGTATTGTTTAGAAGCTGTCACAAAAATGAGAACGGAAACAAAATATAAATAGGTTTCTGTAATTTCTGAACAGATTGCATGATGAATGTCAGTAGCCAAAAGTAAAAATTGCCCTTCTCTCCCAAGAACTTCTACTTAGATATGGTAATGACATTACTGATAAGCTAATTGTACCATCACTGAATGCCACCGTGTGTGCATCTCCTTGGGTTGGGAAGTATTATATCTCACATTTCTTTTTCTTCAGATACTTCTCTTTGCAGAAAATCATGTTATTAATCTATCTGCTTGTTAGCTTTTGCCGTCCTTTTGCTAAACTGAAGATGGAAAAATACATGCTCCTGTGGCAAACAGACCGACAGAGAAAAAAATCAAAGGAGATGAATGAGGTTCCATCACAGCAAGAAATTTAAGAAAAGGTTAGAGATGACAAAAATGGGCATGGTGTGTAGCCTGAAGTAATCTTGTAAACTTCAGGGAACCAGACCAGATAATCCAACTTGCCCTTTCTGTCTCTGCTGTCTTCCAATTACTATCTACCATCAGGCTACACAGAAAATTTCTACTAATGGCGACAGAACTAGCCAGATCTCAAAGAAAGGGGTACAACTAAATGATTCTAGGATGTAACCCCTTAAAGTGATTTATTCCTTAAGAACGTCATCATCTTGGACCACAGTCTTGACCTTTAGCTTGTGCTCATGCTATACTTTAAAATTATCCTTAGTTTGGTTTGGTTTGTTGCCCTGGCATATAAGCTTAGTGAGTCTGACATGTTGTAGGTTAGGACAAGTGGCTTAGAAACCACTTAAATAAAATATGGAGGATGGGTTATTTTTTGTGTCAGTAAATTAGAAATAAATGTAAAAATATGACATACTAAAACCTTAATAATGAAATTGTGTTGCATAACTAAATTTCCTTCTCAGGTAAGTTCTATAACACCATAAACATATATCATTGTTAATAGCCACTTATAATAGCAACATCAATAATTATTTAGTTACAATGCAATTTCAGTTCTCTTAAATACTTATTCATTTCACAGTTTACTTGGTTAAAATACGATTTATTATGCTCCTTGCTTGATTTTTGATTCAGTCTCTGAACAGTTGTTTGAATGGTGGTGGGAGTGGTGATCTGTCTTTGGTAGTGTCTGTGTGCTCTTTCACCTACAAAATAAGGAAGGAATTAGTTTAACATCCAGTTCAATGTAGCTGGTTAAACAAAACTGACACCTTGATCTTTACACCTGCATTTCTGTGCCTATTGTTAAAACAGGCTGATAAACCAGATATCTTCCTAAATGAATTTTATTCTAGACCTTTGCTCTCTCTTCCATAAGTTTATTTAAATAGAGTTTGAAAAATTCAACTTAAACTATGTGCAAATCATTCTAAACTGGGCCTTTTATATACATGCATTCCCTTTTATGTGAACAGTACTTTGTTAATGGTTCAATAATTAAGAGAGTTTACATTTTAAAGACTTCAGTTTTTAATTGGCTGAATATTAATCACAGATCACTTTCAGTTCTGTTGTGATATGCAAATTATTGATGTCTCAGCTGCATTTGTTTTCAGGTATCAGTCTATCCGCATAATGCAAAATATCATTCTGCAATTATTTCAATTAGATGCAGTCAGCCTTTGGAGCAAGCTAGTTATTTCATTTCTGTAAATGAAGACAGCAGTTGCTGTTTTCCATTCCCTGATGTTTACTGCCCAGAACTAGCACTCGCAACTGGTATGTGTGTAATACATAAACAGTTTTCTAAGTGAATTATGCTAGCATTCGCGATAAAGGACGAGCAGTTGAACTCCCCTTGCAAGATTCATTTGGTTAACTGACTCTTCTGCCTTGGAAAGAGATGTCACCTTGTTTGGGGGGATTCATTACCATTTTAAAGAATATTGGGAAAGGTAAGTAGGAGTTCCTCATTAGCAGACTCTGTTTTGCACACGTGCATAACATTAGAGGATTTTTTTTTTTTTTTCATCACACTGCAGTTGTTACCTAAGCAGAGGAGGAATTCCACCTAACCGCAAGGAATGAGCTACACGAATAGCTGTCTTAAGAGCGGGTCGGGTATGTCTCCTCACAGCGATTTTGCTCCATAATTGCAATTCACATTAAATGCAGCAAATGTTACCATCCGGCCCACTCAGTTTCCACCTCTACTTCTGTTTCAAGCCGGGGGGGGCGGAGATCCTCGGAAAAGATGGGGGAGAGAGTCCTTGCTTTCCTTCCCTTGCTTTCCGCGCTCGCTTTTCCCAGGCGCTGGGCCGGCTGCCCCCGTCCCGGCTGCGCCCCGGGCTGCACTTGTAGCTGCTGCGCGCCGCCCATGGCAGCCCC
>VZTL01005332.1:263-64334 GCA_013400535.1 Scopus umbretta
CGGGCCGGGCTGCCCGTTCCTGCTGAGGCTGGGCGAGCTTGGTGTTGACGATGAGAAGTTGAGACATAAGAGCTGAAATAAAAAAAGTCCGTCTCATTTCTGGGCTGGAAGCCCGGGAAAAGAATCAGGTTCGCGTAGGTCTCGGTACAGGAGCCGGATGGAGATTTTATTGAATCTGGCTCCAGCTCGTCACAGTATTACAGCTGTGTTGCTGTAATTAAGGCTGAGCAGAATTCCTATAAGTCCCTTTTTATCCCCCCCACCCCCACCCCCAGCAGGTTATATTACAAATAGTAATAAGTTTCCTGAAACCTCTATTATCTTTCAGGATCCCAAAGCACGGCCACGTATGCGTTATAATAAAGCGCACGTTAGTTCTGCTCTCCCTCAGTGGAAGTCACGAATTACACCACGGATGGATTTGGCTTTGCAGCCACAGTGAAGCTGTTGATGCGAGAGAAGGGAAGGACTTGGCGGCTGTCCTCTGCTGCAGGGAGGACTCTTGGACAGGGGTGGTGATGCATTGCTCCATGGGCGTCGGGAGGAAGGGCAAGGAGAATCATAGAATCGTAGAATTATTAAGGTCGGAAAAGACCTCTGAGATCATCTAGTCCAACCGTCAACCCAACAACACCATGCCTACTACACCACGTCCTGGAGTGTCACATCCACAGGTTTTTTGAACACAAAGAAAACAGTTTGCGGCTTCAACGAGTAAGATTTAAGTTGGTGCCACCTCTGTTTCCCTTTCTGTCTGTTTTTTGTGGTGAAATATTGAAGCGTGCTGGCTGGGAAACGGTGGCGTCTCCTCTGGGGACTCGTAGCAACTCGACACAGCATCTGTTGACCCAAACTTAGTGTAGGAACCCTGACCTGAAGAGGCTGTCTTTACTTTTCTCTGCACGCGCCAGTCTATAATTAAGGAACGTCCAGCACTGAATGTAGTCACTTCTGTAATGAAATGTGGCACTGGTCTGAGGAAGGGATGTCAAAAAATAAATTATGTCAGAAAACAGGATGCATTTTTAATTGGCAGAGTGTGATCACATCGGACTCATAGAGATGATAGAATAACAGTGATTTAACGAGTTACCGTTCATGAGCGGAGCACTGAGATTCATACTAATGTGGTTCAGCTCAGTTTTGGCACGGAACAGGAATGGGCACTCAGGCTGTTACTGGAGCTCAGCTGATGTATTACAGTATGGTAACTCCATCACATCTCTAAAACTCCACTTTGGGCTTTTGCCTGGAAGAGAATATTAACTTTTTGTTATTATTACACAAAGTCTTGCGATAGGACTAGGGTCAGGCCTTAGTTTTACAGCCAACTCCAGCACAGGGAGGAGCACGGTGGCTGCGGACACCTCTGCGGGGCATTGGCTCAGCACGGACCCAGGAGCAAAGCCCAAAATGCAGATTTGGCCTCCTCGGAGCTCTGCCATTCACGTATTCACTACACCCGATTCACCTGGGCTTATGAGAGCTGACAAGGTCACGGACCTGTGGCGTAGTTCTCCACTTGGAAATATTAGCTTTAGCTGTGCAAGGCCAGCATGAGAAGGATAGCCTCTATTTTTATGCTTGACCGACCACAGGAGCTGTTAAAGTTTTGAAAATGTATTCTGTAGTTTGCCTTCTCTGTTGTCCTTGGTCGCCTCCAGCCCAGCCCCACGTTTTGACTGCTTTGGCCAACTGAAATATTTTTTCAGTTTCAGTTAAGTGAAGGACTTCCAATTCCTATCATGGGTTTCGAGTTACCCCACGTAAAAGACAGAGGGTTTTTTAAGTTTGTCAGAGGCGCACTTTATGAGATCGTGAGGTCAAAAAGATGACTCTCGCCTTTGGGATGACAAATGAAAAGGGACAAAAAACACTTTTGCCCTCACTTATTTTATAGCAGCCCGGGCATGTAGAAATAGTGGGTTTGTAATGCTTTTCCTGTATTCATTTCACAAAACACAGCAAACAGGCAGTATCCCCGCGTACTTACCGAAGACAATCAGGCTGGAGCTGGTACTTTCTCTGAGGCTAGATGGCATGTTTTCACACAGTACTTGATGCTATGATGCCCTTCTGCCATCTGGGGCTTCTGGACCTACCGTAATATACATGTTCAGTAATAACAACTTAATTGCAAGTCTCACGCTACTTCCAGCTTAATGATTTTTTTCATTTCCACTTGTCATTCAAACATCACTGTCGACGTGTCTCAGAAATTATATGAGAAACAGAGGTGCTTCTACTCTAGTGTTGCCTAATTAATGCTTCCTGAGGATTAAAGTGGAAAAAAAGCCCACTTTAATTTATGAGCATGGGTGTAAGCAGGTAAATGAACAGGATATTTAAACTTCCCAGTTAATAAATAATTTGGTTGGAAGACCCAACTTCACCCTGTCCGTCCTGATGCCAGCTGGCGTAGACCTAAGCTATCAGCTCGGCGCTTGCTCCCATTTTCTACATCCCCCCTCGCTGCTCTCTGCCAACTGCCATAGTTGCTATGTGTCCTTTCAAGTAATACTTCTCTCGTCACGTTCACGTTTTCACCACATGGATTGCCTGTATAACTGTTTTGTGCACTGCTGTTGGTCACCGTCTGCTTTGACGAACCTTCTTTTTTTCAAATTTTAGATGGGAATTTACCCACCAGTAACAAGCAGACTCAGATCCACCATAATTTCCTCCAGAAAAATCAATCATCACTCGTCTCCTAGATGCTTTGCCTTTGGAGGACTTTCTCTTACCACTGGCAGAAATATGGACTAACTCACTTCAAGCTTAAATTGAACTTGTTTTGCAAAAGACCTCTAGGACATTGTGAAAATGGGATATAGTCAATGGGACTCGATGGACCATTAGCCTCGTCTTACCACTGACAATCATTGCTATCAGTTTCTTTGGAGGTAGATAAATCAATTCATTTAATCTGAAACAGCCACTAGACAGTAGAATATTAAAAATAAAATTAAAAAAATAAACCCAGTTGAAAATACCGTTTTTGGTCTTTCTGTGTGCAAGGGTTATAGTAGCCCACCTTTTCCAATCACACTTTAAGGCATAATAATGTCAATGATGAAAATATACAGTCAAAATATATGATGCTTTGGATGCAGTTAAATGAGTAGAAAATCTACTTTTTCCAGTAATACTTATGGGAATCTTATTTAAAGATAAGTGTTTAATGTAAACTTAATCTTTCTAGTTTTTAAAACATGCTTCTCTCCTTAAGCCGACATTGATACCAACTTATCTGAGGCCTCGATCTGCAGGCACAGTTAATAGATTCTGCATTTCTTTCAAGACCGAGGTCAACTGTGGTAGCTAGATGATATTTTGAATACGTCTATCGCAAGATAGCATGCCAGGTCTTCAAAGCACGGGGAAACTCCCTATTGTGGAAGTGTCGAGGGTAAGCTGCATTCACGCTTCTGCTCAGTCCACAGTCATCTCAGTTGGTGTTCCCAGTGACACCAATATCAGACATGCTCCTCGTGCCCATGGCCATCTGGATTTTGTCACCATTTCGTATCATCCTACCCTCCATAGGCCTAAGAGGCATGATATTAAAGAGCATAGTGTTTTGAGAAGCATCCAGGAGCAGCCTCGTCCAATTTCACTGGAGTCAGTGGAAACACTTCTTTTGGCATCAAATGCAATCGATTAAATCACCAGCATCTTAAAATTTCCATTTCATTGTCTCCATGAGCTCCTGCTCGTGCTAACTAATGGAGAGTGTAACTGGTGTTTGGAGCAGCAGGAGGGAAGGACCGGGAGGGGAAGGCTAATGAGAGGCCCTGTCTGTATTAAGGAAATTAATTATGTGTCTGGATTGAACTGCAGCACCGAAAGCGTCGCTTTGCCCTGACACAGACTACACGCGTTAAAGGTTTACGCCGGTGTAATAACCACAGCAGTGTTGTTATATGGATGCAAATTTCCTTAATGCAGGCAGGACCTGGATCAGACCACGGTGACTAATACAAAACTGATAAAAGAAAGTGAATTATGTGCAATTGTACTGGAGAGCATGATACAGAAAGAAAATTATAATAGGAAGGTTAAGTGCCCAGTGAGTGCAAACTGATATACAATATCTTGAAATCACAGAGAGAGAAAATTAAAATGGTGAAATGATTTCACATATAGGTAGATGGAGGCATAAAAGCAATCTATGAACTATGGGAGGGAGAAGAGAGCCAGAGCATGATATTTTCAGACGTACAGCCTTTCGCCTGTTAGAAATGAGTAAGTGATTGAAGGCTAATTCCAATAAACAGGCAGTTTTAGTTTTGCTTTTCTTTTGGGTTTTTGTTTGGCTCTGCTTTTCTGTGTCATTGAAATACTTGTATATTAATAGATGCTAATTTTAATAGCATTACAGTAATCTGAACATCTACAGCTACTAGACATTAAAATACAATTACTTCCCTATATATCAAGTTATTTTTGCAGTACTTCTGCCTGATTTTGTCATATCTATTAAAATGCAATGGATCGGCTCTTATCATTACCTACTAACTGGCAACCTTGAGCTGAAGTGTTAAGCAGAAACAAGTCTGATGCCTGGAGGCCTGGCGCAATTCAGCAGAAGGCAAAGACATTTTACAGCTATCCTAAAAGCTAAATGACAGACTGTGTAACTTTCCTAATCAAATAGAATTAAATACAAAATTCTATTCCCACTGCCCCCGCTATCCTTTGTTCAAACCAATTGCCTGACCTACTGTTCAATGGTTTACTAAACATAGAACATTTTCAAGATTAGAGGTTTTAATTCTACCAAAAAAAGCAGCTGAGTTTATTAGAGAAATAAGGTATTTTGTTTAGAGCACAGAGGAGCTCTCACGTGGCATGAAGGCTTTCTCAGGACGAGAAACGACTCCTCTCCTGGGCTCAAACTGACTTGCGAAGAGGTGAATGCCCAGAGGATAAATGCATCCAAAGAATGACTGTGAGTTTGCTGTTAAGGGCTAGAAGACAGAAACCGAAGCGTAGGCAGCTGTTGCCAGTAAAGATGCAGTCAGTAAATTTTTGACCAGCAAAGAAATACTCCTTTTAAAGCACTCTGAAATGCGATCGCTGTCACTATCACGCTAGGGGGGAGAGGAAGAAAGAGCAGGCTACTCCTTCCCTTCTTCTTAGCGTGACAGTTCATTCTACTCAAAAGAACTGGGAAAAATCCTTATTTTTAAAGTTATTTCTCTAATGGTACAATATTTGTTTCCAAATGTGATGCTGGATTTTAGTCATCTCCAAAGCTTTCCGTTCTAGCTGGGAAATTCATGGCAGTCACAACACACAAATATTAGGAACCGTCTTCATCATATCAGCCATCAGCTAGTATTGCTTATGCGGCGTCCTCCATGCATCCATGGAGTGGTGCTCCAGCAACGTAGTTCTGTATGTGGAACTTTAAAAATCATCTGACATTTTAAATTTTAAGTTCTACATGATGAAGTAGGTTCAGGTTTTAGTAACAGGCAGTTTGGTTCATGAGTTAGCTCAGGCATCCCCAATGCATCTGAGGAAAATGAAAAAAGGTGAATTCATTTAATCCTAAACTTTGTCAGCAGGATTAGATGCAGCCAGGTAAAACAATGAGCATAAATAACACTGGCCTGTGAAGAAACAAAATGAAAAATGGCATACCTGAAAGATAAACAAGACAAAAAAGTGCCCCAAGAGCTTCAATTCGGCAAAGTATTTCAGACAGTATTTATGTTTGTCTTTATGAAAACATATGCTTTAATTCCTGACTAGATTAATAATACTTTGCTAAATCTACTACTACTAATTCTGAGATCTATAAATACCCTGATGGGAAAACTCTGCATCTGTAACGAATACAAATGACCCTGTGCAAATGCACTTTGAACAGAAACAATAAGGAAAACAGTATGTCAATGGCCTCCAACCAAACTGTTATTGCATCTCAACATGAGGGCAGTTGTGGACCTTAACACATTGAAAGCAAATTTAAAAATCTTTAGAAAATTCTGAAATAAAAAGGAAGAGTCTGAGAGCATTCAAGTTGCTACTATTATTGACTACCAGTCCCACCCCCTCCCCCAACTTGCAGGAATTGTGTTGGAAATCCTGAAGGATGGCACTGCCATCCAACGCAACACACCTCCAGATACAAATGGAAGTCACACTCTTTAATCAGCACACAGTTATTTCTTTTTTTTTTTCTTCTTAAATTGCCAGTTGCTTTACCTTCAATACTTTACAATGTTATTAGCTTCAAATGTAATCTTCTATAAGGTGAATGTTATGGAATAGTAAAAAGGGCTGTAGATTGGAGGTAAGCCATTATGTCTGTTTAAGGAGAGAATCTTGCCATTCCTGCAGGGCACGTGGGATTTTATGGCTTGAATCTAAAGGAACAGTTCTTGTGAAATTGGACAAGATCCTCTCTGTAAGCAGAGAGCTGCTTTCAGATACAGGGAGACCGTTCCCATAGTCCATGACTCTCTGAATAAAGCCATTTCTTGACCGTTCCTTCATCCTCCCAGCTGGTCCCCCTTTCCCAGGGTCTGTAGGGAGCTGATGGAGGAGGATGCTCTGCTGATCCTGAGGGGCCGGAGGACTGACTCCCCTACTGCTTAAGCCAGTCACTGTACTGATAAAAAGCATTTCCAGGAGGGAAGAGATGTCCGGAGGGCTGTTTCTTACTGTTTTCAAGCAAACATTTGGAAAGTCATCGTAGCTCTATCTTGTAAAGACATCTGAAGATTGAGGGAATTTGGAGATGTTGGAACTCGCATTTATTAGGGATGCTGTTGCTAACTCTGACTTACCCTGCTGCTCAATTAGCTACACAGAATATTGTAAGAGTAACTGCATGCACTAGGAAATCTGCTCTTCATCTGCAGCACATCAGCAAAAATGAGTGACAAGACAAAAGGAATCGTTTTTAAATTGTGAAGGGAAGAGGTTCACAAACTCAAAAATTACTTTGAAAAGTTTGCACAGTCCCTGCAAAAGCTAGCTCTTTTCTAGTACATGCATTACTCCCTCTCCGTCTCTCTCTCTCTTATTCTTATTATCCCTTCTAAGCTCACTACAGAGCCAAGGGTCTCTGGCTCAGTTCCCAGCATCCCGCAGAATGATTCAGCCAGAACCTTCCTTAGGATGGTTTGGTGGGGTCTTGATACTTTTAGCTATGTTGATCCTTCTTGTGACCTTATCACAAACAATGATTCTATCCCCGGCTGGCAGTTTCCTGCATTCTTCAATAATTTTGTCAAAGTTTTTTTGACAGCAATGTGCTGGTTGGCTGGAAGATAACATCTCTAACTTCAGGGCTAGAATAAATCCAATATTAAGTTTTCTACTCACTGAAATCTTGCACAGAGCTGTCTTCAAAAATGTACAGATGTTGGTCAGAAAGTGGAAAAAAATAAGTTACTGGTTTATCTGCATTTTGTTAAACTTTGTCCTACTGGATACTCTTTCTGTTAATTAATTTTTCCTTTACTATTTCAGGTAAGCTATTAATCTATCAAATTGAGGATTTTTCAAAGTCTTTCCAGAAATAAACACTTGAATGAAACTATCATGAGGTATGCATGAAAAGTTGTTTTGTCATTTTCAAGTCCATGGTTTATACTGAGTCCTCTCTCATTCCCATTACGTGGATGTCAGATGGAATAATACAATGAAAAATTACCCCAAGATTTGGTTTCCCATTACAGATGTGTTTTTTTTTTTACAGAAAGTTTACCAACTTTATAGATAAAATTTGAATTAAAAAAAAAAAATCCCAAACCTTCCAATCCCTATTATTCAAAAGCAGCTAATTAATGGGTTTTAGGTTTACATTAATGCTAGTTTTATTCTAATCATGCGCTTCTATCTCTTTATCTCTTGTTCCCTTAATCCCATTGCCCAAATTATTGCTTTCTGATAGCAAACTCTACAGAAACATTGAAAGATTTTTGTGGTTCTGGAATGCAAAATCATTTAAATAGCCTTCTGCTATTAGCAGTTCCTGGATAATGCAGTCAAACTCCACAAAATGTTCATTACTGGAAATAGATGTATATTATTTTTTTCCTATGAATTTTTAAATTGCCTTTATTATGGCATGCCGTGTATGAAATGAATGTGATTTAAACAGTTGTGCCCTCTACTGGCATAAAGGAAATAATAAAAGAGGGAAAGAAATACCTTGTTTCCAGATGTTATATCAAAACAGACTACCAAAATCAACTTTGTTTTGTTTTAGTTTTTTTTGTAGTATGCTTTAGTCACATTTGAAGGCTAGATTATTTTCAACATTAAGTCTTAGCACATTAATTGCTTAGATTTTGATTTTTTTTTTTAATATAAAAGAACCAATTACACTGTCAAGGTAGTATAAAATGGCCTTGCCATAGGTGAACACGATGGTGTGGATGGCATGTTAACACAGTTAAGAATAACTTTATTTTTATGGAGCTATACTATCAGCTATAGAGTATGAGAGCAAAGCTGTATGACAAAATCCCTTACAAAGTTCATAGAAACTTTGGAGCATTCAACTATTTCAAAGAAAGTCTGTAGGAGTTGATGCATAATGTGAAGTAGAATATAGAATTTCATATAATACAGGAGAATTAAGACCTCACCCTCTGCTGAAATGCTTCTAGCCGATCCTTCGCCTTCCATTAAAAAGAAAGCTTATAATTTTCTGTCCTATCCCCCACTATTGAAGTTGTCAACTGGCATTACACTTGAATAACAAAGAAACAAAAACATACCCTTTGGTAAGAAACTTGCATACTGCAACTTCCCAGCGTGGGCAGGATTAGTCACGGATGCTAATTGAAATACTAATTGACAGATTTATACCATCATATAAAATCCATTCAACACAGTGGCAAAAATGTTCTTATCTAAAATAGCTGTAGCATCCATGTGGAGAATACTGACAGACTGAAAGCCAGCTCCACGCTTTTCTTTTAGCCTAGTAGGAACATTTCAGGTTCCTCATTTTTCACCTTTTATAAAATGTGGTAGCTATGGACTACGGATTAAATGGGTATCAGACTACATTGATCAGAGAAGAAGAAAAATAATTACCTTCCAGAAAACTTAATCATTAGATGAAGAGGCCAACATACTCTTGCCCCTTCCTTTGGCTCCTGCATTGTCCCTCTGTAGTGGAAGGGGAGTTTATTTACCAGCAGAAGCAAAATCATTAATCACAGAATTAAGTTGTAATGTACCCTATAACTGGCTTTATTCGTAAGTAACTGCATCTGGAAATGAGGTAGGTACGAATAGCATGGGGTCAGCCTTTCAGAAATCTCAGTCCACTATTAAGGGCTTCATTGCCAGAGAAAACTACACTACCAAAACGAGCTGTAATTATCCATGAAAGCAGAGGATAGACTCTTGTGCTTACAGCACAATTCTTTCTGCCAACTTCTCTGTACAGAACTGTGTTATAATAAAGCAAATATTAGTGTCTCAGGCATAACTATTGCTTTGAATCGCTATGTGTTTCAAATGTATTTAGCTTTATGGCAAAATCTTTCTTTTCTGGACCAAAAAAAAAAAAAATCCTTTAATATTCCAGGTTAAAAATCTACTATGTGTGTTTGCTGAATCAATGGAAAGCAGGATATTTTTGTATGTATCACATGATTATCTTAGAGGCAAAACCCAGTTCCATTGCCATGGAGTTCAAATGTGCTCAGAGGGATAGATACAGCAGTATGGGTGGGTAAAGCAAAGGAGAATGGCCAGAGGAGAAAACAGGAGGACTAGGCAGAAGGAAACAAAACCAGAGAGGCAGATAGAGGGATTTTAAATGATTGGGGGGGGGCGGGGGAAGGGAAAACTACAACTTGCCGCTGGTACCCACAAACTCGGCCGCAAAACTCATGCTGCAGATGGACGACTTCATTATGTCTTGCATGAAACTATAGGGGAAGTTTTAACTGAAGTAAAAAAAAAAAAAGGAGAAAGGGATAAAACAGGACCAGGAGGCACAGAAAACCACCACAGCTGTGCAGTTAAAAACCCCGCAAGCCTATGTTTGGGAGAGGTGGAGAAGAGGGAAAGGCGGTGAAAAGGGACGCCTGTTCAAATGCCACAAATAACTCGGCAGCTGCCAGGTCTAATGTGCTCTGTGCTGCCCACAAAGTGGCAGCTTGGACCACCGGTCGTCTCCTGGGTGCTCACGGTGAACGCTGCCATGCCACCTGCATTAAACACGAGAAAAGGGAATTAGACTCTGAGAACCAGGGTCCGTCATTGCCCGGACCGCTGCACGAACCCATCAGGACCAAGAGCAATGCCAGCCAACCCCAAGGCACCAGGGGAGCCCTGCCTGCCCCAGCACGGGTCTCTCCTACACTAATGAGAGCAGGGGATGATGCCAGCCTGGCTGTGACCTTCTCCTCCCCTGAGCCTGGGAACCCCAAACACTCCCCATCTCCAGGCAGCTTTTGCAGACAAGTTCACTCCTTGCTCTTGTAACGAGCTGCATGAGACAGTCTGGCCATAGCTGACTCCGACTTATTAATTGGCTACAACAATTAGCCAGGGTGCCTAGCTCTTTAGGCACCTTGGTGGTGCGTGTGAGCCAATTAGACTCATACATATTCACACCACTTCATCCACACACCGAGAGCTGCTTCCCTAGCCCTCTGCCCGGCTCCGTCGCTCCAGCGCACAACCCAGCCCACTGTGAACCATGAGGGGAAAGAAGTTTCCTTGCTTTTTCCAGCCTTTGCTGTGGCCATAATTCATGCCGTGGAAATGTAGAACGAGCACATTTGAGAGGGAAGCGCTGAACCAGCCTGGCCAAACCTCGCTCATGCCCTAAGAGGTAGAAGGACACTGTGCTGGATCCTTCTCTGCAGTCACCGGCTCGGTAAATTAACCACAGCGCTTTACTCAGCCGGCTTGACCACGGGAGCGTCTCACTTCCAGTAACAGAGTCACCCCAGAGAGCCACCCATGAGATGACTCCTCTTTTCTTATTTCCTTAATAACATATCTGTGGTTTTATCTTGCACTGTGGCGAAACTGCAATTGCAGCACCTCCAACTTCAGCCAGACTCACACGGTCGGAGAGGGCAGTGCTGGGCTGTGCCAGAGGTGCTGGGTCAGCTCCTCAGCGCACACCCCGCAAGGGAGCTCAGATGGGCCTAAAACCTACAAGCAGACCCAGACCCCCCCATTCTGTGACCACTCAAAACCCAGCGGATGAACCTCGAAACCCCTGTTGCGATTACCAGAGCAGCCTGTTGCATTGACCTAGTGCCTTAGGTGAGCTTTCAAGTGCCTGGGACCCCACGGCGAGAGCCTGCAACGTGTCACTGCATCTTCTAGCGTGTTGGGACCTATGACTGGTAAAACTTGATCTCTCAACAACTTAATTCAACTACTCAGCTATCTGCAGCTTGCTTTCTTCCTCTTTTGTCTGGTTCTTGTTCACTTTTTGCCTGTTAGGGGAACTTTGCAGAAGAGAAAAATAAACAGATCAGTGTTTGATGTTGTGCTTTCTGTTTAGAAGTTTGTTTTCCTTTCTTCTTCCATTGCATCAATATTAACATGTTGATTCATAAGCAAAATAAATAAAGACCATAAATACGTTCTTTCTTTTTTTAAATCGTGAAACCTCAAAGTTACTGTTCCCACAGCAACTGCACAATGTGCACATACATTAAAGGCAGGGATAGTACCACCCAAGGCAGCAATCAAATATGCATGAGGGACTTCCATTACTGGCACTTGGAGGACCGTGCAAGTTTGAAATCCCAGAGGCACAAAGCACCTGAGTTCTGTCTGTGTCAGTATGTTGGGAAGAAAACATCCCGAAGATGTCAGTCCTTAATGGGCACAGCAGAACTGGATCTTGCCATGCGCAGGAGTGCTTACAGGATAATGGGGTGGTGGCACCTTTGTTGTTGAAGCAACTAGCCCCAAAGATGTGAAGTTACTCCAGAGCTAAAGACGCTCTGGATAAAATAATTACTGTTAATTAGCTGAAATCCACAGCCAGAAGGTGTCATAACAACCAAAGCATTATGAACAGAAATCATTGTTCACAGTCCTGACGATCCTTCACAGTCCTAACGATCCTTAAATGCTATGAATGGATTTCTCACAGTTTGATTGAACAGGAATGAAGAGTGCTCTGTACATTGTTGGAGAAGTTCATGCCATTTATTCACTGTATCTTTTACAATCCATGAAATGATTTCATTGAATAAAAGGATGCTCAGCTTCCTGGTTTCTGGATCTCCACCAACTACTGGCTAATCAAAGTTTACTTTTCTAGGTCATGAATTCGGCACCTAACCATCCCCGGCACTGTCAGCTGGGATCTAAGTTCGCACTGTTGACTGCTCCCTTATAACTGATGTTCTCTTTTCTGCGCCTTGCAATTTTAAGCTAAAGTTTTCAAACAGCATACACAGCGCTGTCAGTGTACCCTGAGCCAGGAATTCTGGCATCTCCCTTAGCAAGTCTAATGTTGCTTGGTAATCAAATGCATGCCTCCTGCTGGCTAATGAAAAACAGCCCAGAGACCCCAGTTCTCTGTGAGGTGCCTTGAGAGAACAGTGAATTCAGATTTAAAAATTTAACAGTATAGATTATTTTCTTTTCCATGGTCTATTATCACAAATAGTAGAAGCTGTAGGCATCAAATTTCAGTGATAAAAAGAGAAGCAGCGTGCCATCAAGTGACTAAATGTCTTGGTACTATTAATGTCTTATAATCTCGTAATTAAAAGGAACTGGAGGATTCCAGAATTTGAAAAGAAGATCCATTAGCTTGTTTAACTATAAGCAGCTGGATATTTTATTAAAAAAATGGGCAAGTTGTCAAATGTCAAGATGGGACTTTAAATACTTTTAAGCATATCTAGCCCAGATAGCTTCTTGAGCGGGTACCAGGCTGATTAAAGAGCAATCTCTTTGTGATTTCATTGAAAATTTCAGAAGTGAACATTAAGATTTCATATATGCACAGAATTTTAGCCAACTTAATCTTTTCACTACTTGAATGACTTTTGGATTTGACTGTTAACTTTGTGTGGTCAACAAATATCAATCTCTAAATCTGATTTAAAAAAAAAAAAAGTCTAAAATGAGGAAATAAATAAATTAAGGAAATAAATTCACGTTGGGTTGAGAATTAAGGACAATTAGTTTGGCTTGTTGCTGTAGCTTCCACTACGAATAATGTGCAATTGAGATTTTTCCCCTATGTCAGTTCGGAAATGAAAAATCTAGAAGCTTTCATAAGGGCTATGCCTTTGTCTTTAAGACTTGCAGCAAAGTGTTTTGTCTTTAGGCGGAATATGGAAAATGACGCTGTGAAAAGGAAATAGCTACACAGAAATCTCTAGTACAAGTTTGCCATGTGTACACACACAAACACGTTTTTTTCCTCACAGACAGCAAGAGAGAAGAGCCCGTACAGTAATTCAGTATCTCTTTTTACATTTTCATGGTTGATTTTTCAAATTATTAGTGTTTAGGCACCACATGTGCATTTGCAGACCATCTCAACTGCAGTATTCCTACTCTGGCGGTACTCCTCCAGAACACATGCTGGAGAGGAAATTTATGATCCAAATGAGAGAGCTATCTTGAATTGTCACCTTGAACTTGCACATAAGGATGGGGTTTTGCATTATCATCCATATCCCTCATATTTAGCATCAACATATGTGGCATTTTGTGAGAATACAAGAGCCTACGGTCTGTTTTTGCAGAGAATGTATTGGATTTGTTTTGGTAGAAATAAGTGTGATTAGCATAAATTTACCTTAACAACAGCAAGAAAATTTGAGAGTAATTGTATCAAAGCACCATCATTTCTGTGGAGCAAGTTTTAGCTGCAGTTTTAAAACATTTTTTTTTTCCTCTGAAAAGCAGCAGGTATTGCCAGCCAGATAATTTTTCAAAAATGTTCCAGGATTTCTTACGGATATTAATTTCTGTTTAAGCCTCTCCAAACTTTGGCAGAAAGACAAGTTTCATTTTTCTTTAACAAGTCCTTTAGTTGTGCAGATGTTGTAGCCAGATTGGCAATAAATTTTGCTGTAACAGTTAACTTGACTTACAGAAAGATGCTGTTACTTAATATTCTGATTTTGTGTCACCTTTTGAACCTTAATTTACAGGTGATGTATTTTACAGTTAGCATTCCACAGAAGTCTGCAAAACCTATGAGATTATTATGTTCTCTGCCAATGAAAGTCTGATTGTTGGTCTAAATAAGTATCTTCAAAAGTATGAACGTTAAACGTTGTGTAAAGTAACAAGTCCATTTTATGCCCCATTTCCAAATGGATACATACATTTTGATTACGCCTCTCTAATTTCCATCAGTCTATTTTCGCCTCTCCTGTATTGGCCTGATTAAAAGCCTACTTAAATGAGTGGAAATGAAAACTCTCATTGACGTAAGTGGCTTTCAAGCAGTTTTCAAACAGTTACTTCACTTTGATTCCTTATTACACTTGAGAAAAGCTGTATTTTTTTCCCCAGTTTCCATTTTGCCTTGTCACCAGCATTTTGTCTAAAGATCGGGAACCCGTCTTTACACTTTCATAACCTCGAGCATCTGCCCTAGTAACAGCCCATGAACTGCAACAGTTCATTTTCAGTTCAGAAAAAGACCTTCTGACTTCTCAAAATACATTTGATATTCCTGTGACATGCAGCGTGGCCTTTACCCTGGGCGATGTACGTGGCTCTAAAGTCCGTTTTGACCGTGTTGGGAGCGATGCACAGGAGTTGCCTTTTTTTGACTCCTCCACCCATTCAGCAGATAATCTAGATCAGCGACTGACTGTTGGGGGTTTGTGCCCGACTTCTCAAAAGAGTAAAGAAAACCAAACCTGCTCCCAGTTAGCCAAGGATCATTATACAGGGCTCCACACCTTCCGTGGGATGCATTCGGGATCCACAGATCCCCAAAGCGCTGCTCCAGCTGCAGCGTTCCTGCCTGACTCTGCTGCAGCGTTTCCTCCGGTCTTGGCATCTGCTGTAGGCTGATGCACAGCTGATGAAGTTATGGTATTTCAGCTGCCAGTTTTGGCAGCTGTCTTCTGTAATTCAAAGACAGACTTTGAATTTGGGGTTTCAGATATTTGACCAGCCGTAATATAAAATGACAGGCGATCGGTGTAATTGTATCATTAATACTCATGACAACTAACATTTTCAAAGAGCACATCAGAACCTCTAGATCTGAAAGAACTAGTGGGCAGAGTTGCAAAGCAGGCTTAGCTCTAATAGCTAGTTTTGCTGCAGCAGCCAGATTTACCATGATCTCAGGGAATTTTGTTTTACTTCAGCACTTTGGCAAGTACAGAATCTATCCCAAACATAGAAGAATAACATTCTTGCTGCAGACAAAGCACTCCTATTGAAAGAGGATGTTTGTGTTCCAAACCCAAGCCTCTCTGCCAGGGGAAAGCCCTGTGGGATGTTCTGGCACGTGAAAGATGGCGAACGAGAACCGTGCTGGAGGCACATCAGTCCGGTTACATACAACCAGGCGTTGCAATCCCAGGCAGCCCCAGACTGACAGACCCTAGGGGAGCTCTCCCTGCCTCTGGCGCTTGCTCTCCTGGGGGGGGCACCTCGTTTTGTCTGGGCAAGTGGCTTCCTCTCCCCACTCAGGCTTGGACCTGCAGCAGCTCAGGTCGGTGCTCCCCAGCTGCTCTGCAGAGGAGGACTCCACGATACGCTGGTCATTAGATACTAGCATTTATCTGTCCTGCGGCATCTCTTTTTATTGCGACTCTGATCCTTCCTGCCAGGCTGTCGGGCATTCCCGGGGACTCTGTGATCCCAGGGCACAACGGTCAGTTGAAGTGTAACCAACATCGGTCCCGGATTTTGCCTGGAAGTCAGGTGGATCCAATGTTCAGGATATTAAGACTGTGAGAAGTCTCGGGAAGAATACGGTTAAGAGTGAACTTAGAAGTTTATATTCAGCTCTTGCTATCAGAGTTACCAGCAAAAACTTGCTCAAGGGGAAACAGCACACACCAATAAGTGTGTAAACAAACAAATTCACAGCCCTTAGAAATTATGAGAGCGAGCGAGCTACAGTGCTGCTGCAGTCCCTCGCCAACCCTCACTTTTCTGAGGCTCGGAAAATAGCAGCTTCTTGCCTTAAATACTTGTTTGTTCTTGCAGGGATTTAGGGAAGCATCCATGCAGGTTCTGAATTAGCCCCACTATTCCTCCTTGCAAATTATAGAAAGTCCTTTTAGAAAGCCGAGCCGAGAGAAAAATAGCTGAAGGTTTCTTACGTGGCAGATAGCTTTCTGTTGCACTGCAGTAAAATGGTTGGCGCTCAGTGGAGCTAAATTAATAAACTTTTTTATGATGGCTTGAAGTTACGGCTGCTATATTCTGGACTAGACAGATAATTGGAGTGGTCAGAGTGGTATCTGCAGTGCTGTGAAATTGATGTAATAATTCTGGACCAGAAATTATCTAAATTTAGGAGAAAGCATGAGCATATGCATAATATATCTTCCTGAATTCTACTGAGACCTCCAGGGAATTGGACTGCGAGTTAATAAACTGTTAATTAAAATTGCATGACAAGGAAAAAAAATATTCATTAACTAGGTCTATTGACAGCTTCCACGATAAGGTAAACAACAGTCTATAATCATTAACAGATCGTGCAGAAATCTGCATGGGTTTGCTTATACGAGTTCTAACAGAGCCATTGAAGAGGAATTACAAATACAGGCAAAAAGAACATAGTTCTCATATGTCACTTTTTATAGTGTTGATTTGTATTTTGATTCCTTTTGCAGTGAAGGTTGCTAAGAGTTATGGCTGTCTGAGGGTCAACAAATTTCAGAAGGAACTAGCCCTCTCCATTGGTCTGAAAAAATCCCAGAACCTTGAGCTTTGAAATTCGTGACACCCATACGGAAAAGTATCATTTGCTGTGATTTATTCTGACAGTTACATTATTGGGTGCATGTTAACCAGGACAAATAGCTGTAGAGGAGAGGAGTAGCAGGAGCTCCAAATTACACTTTTAGAAACTTTTCTCTGTGTGGTATGCTGGTAACATACAACAGGCAATGGATTTTCAGAGGGTAAGATCTCATCATCAAACTTATATCAATCACTCCGTAAATAAGTGGACCATACCAAAGGCCCACTATCAAACCTTTGCACCAGGCTGTCCCATCGGGCTCCGAAAAGCTTTAACCACGTAATATGGTTGAATGCACAGAGAGCAGAAATGGCAAATAGTAACGTGGTGTCACTGTAGCCTCTTCTCGTTCGTTACTTTAACCTTCAAGGCGATTGTGTAATCTGGCACAATACAATACACTGCTTTATATTTCCTCTTGTAAGAAACGTCCCTTTATGTCAAATTTGGCTTGCAGACTTACAGCCATAGAGCAATTCCTCTCACCCAGAGAAGCAGCGAGAGAGTGTGAGGTTGTTGGCACATCTCCAATACCATTGTTAACAATTATGACATGACTGTCAAACCTTATTATCAGCTTTTAGGAATCTCTGCGAGATCCTGTAAGCACAGCTGTTTGGCTTTTCCCTGAAACAGCGCTCTTGGAAGGCAAAAGAAAGAGGGAATGCGCTTTCCCTTTAGGAGGAATCACCGAGTACTTGCACAAAGCCACAGAAATCAGATTTTTGGGGAGGTCCACTCTACCTCTGGTTATGTTGAGGTCCCGCAGCTTCATCCCCAGCCTTCCAACAGGGCGGTTGTGCTTCAGATCCCTATGAGAGATATTTCTGCAAGCGGCACATAGTAGCAAGCCAAGGAAGGATGCAGCCCCAATTTGAAATTTCTAAATGGGAAAGGAGGGGGAATGGAAGAGGAGGAATGGGTTGGGGGAAAGGGCTGTGCAGCGTTAGGGTAACCTGCATGCCTTTTTTTGAGCAAAACCAGGCCTGACCCCCCCGGCGCTTTCAACCGCATAAGCCAGTAACTGCTTTCTGCAGTGACCGAAGTGAATCCCCTTTTGCCCCCCATATCACGCCTCGTTTCACATTGCGGAGCACTCTCACACTGCCCAGATTGGTTCCTCTCAGGTGAAAAGAAACTGGAAAATGTGTCCGCGAGAGCACACCTATTGCGCACAGTCATGAAACAGGCATTCAGCCCACGGGAAAAGACTGGTCCTCTTTCGCAGCAAAAAGCCCCAGAAATGTCTCCTACACCAGCTACGGACCTGCTCCTGCTCATCTGCCCTACCTGCTGGTGTAGACACAGACACATGGATCAGTACCTGTAGCGCTTAGCACGACGAAAGACAGACCGTCGTGATGAAAGAATAAGAAAATAGAGATCCTCGTGTTAAATGGTAGTTTCAGAACATCAGAAAACTTATCCATTGTCGTATTTTTTTGTCGCATTACGTCCGAAGGGAGTTTTGACAAGAGATTTGAAAGGCTGCAATGAAGTAGCACTGCAGTTACCTGCTGAGGAGAGAGGTAAATGTCTGCAGACGTCGCCAGTAGACGGAGAGTGATTATCACAAGCATGCGTAAGCTCTGCTTATTTGCTTTGTATCACCACTGCTAATCTGCCACGGGAGAGAGATTCTGGAGTTTTAAGATAAGATGTTCAGCAGGCCTCTGTCTCACACCCTAATGGCACAAAAAAAATAATAGATATTACGTTTCACATGCTGTTTCTTCGAGTCTGGAACATCCTTCTCCTGCTGGCCTTATCAAAACTCCCATTGTAACTGGCAAGTTTTCATTTCAGTGGGAATCTTGGGGGGGGGGAGGTCATTGATTTCTCACAACTGATTCGATCTTTTTACATGCCCGAGTGCCCTAAATCACTACAAGTAGGAAACTATTTTCAAAATTTCTCAAGAGCCCTGAATGTATCGATTGAGTCCAACTTTGACTTCAGACATTAAATTCTTTCTTTTCCTTGAAAAAAACAACCGCTAACCCTCTGTAAGGCTACTCCGTTTTAGTTGGTGATCTGTCCTTGCTTCATTTATTTACGCTTTTTTCTCAATGGCATTCAGATGAAACCTTTGATAGCTTCTTCAAAATGTCCTTATTATCTTTTTCACATTTGCCAATGAAAGTTAATTTTATCTGAATTTTCTGTCTTTGTGTTGGTTAAATTACTAGCCCAAACAGTTGTATTTTGTGCTAAATAGTAGCATATTGCCTATGCGCTCACGTTTATAATGATTTCTCTTAGATTGCACTATCCCCAATTAAACTGCAAGAACTTTGAAACTCAGAAGTTAGTTAATGGGAAAAAAAAAAAACCTTCACTGTTGGATAAATCTTTTTGGCAATATCCTCCCTTGTCTTTATAAATATAACCAGAGAGTTAATGCAGTTAGCACGAAGATTAGTGATAATGTTTTACCTCGTTTCCGCCAATCCATTACAGTGAAGAGCTCTATTAGAATTGTAGATGGGGTCCATCACGTTAAGGACCTCCAGCTTGGATTTTAGGTCATGCAAGTGCTCAGCACACAGAAGCCTATCTGGAGTCTACAGTGTTCCACAGCCAGAAGCCTTACAGGCTCGGACCTATGCTTTGTGAAAAACAAGTTACCTATATGGAGCTTACCTGGAATACACGGAAGCAAAATGGCAGCAAAATATAGAGGAAAATTAATTCATTCTTTCAATTAGGCTAGAGAACCTAATCCTGTCACAATGTCTTTGTCACTCAGAAAGTTGAAAATTGTTCTCCAAGTCATTGTCTCAGTTAGTTATTCAGGAAAAAAAGGGAATGCCTATTACAAACAGCACAAGGACCAAACATTGAAGAAAGCCTTCCATGCGGAATAGAGAGTCTTCAGTTGGCCACATTAATTTTTTAATTTTTTTGTGTGTGTGTGTGCCCACTCTTTTCAGTGGAGTTAAGCCAAACCACAAGTATCAGCTTTATGTGCAATTTGAAAAAGTAGATGCGTTTAAAAAAGATTATTTAAAAAAAAAAAAAAAGAAACATTGGATAGGCAAAGCCTTCTTGAAATATGAAAAATTATAAAATGGAAGATTGGTACAAAATAATTTGAAAATCTGAGGAAATACCAAGCTGTTTTAACAGGCAGTACTGGTAATTTTTGTGGTCCTAACTGGATTACACAGTGCAAGGCAAAATAGTCCTCTTCACTGACAAAGGGCAGGAATGCACATTGCTACAGGTTGCTTCGGAAGCAGAGCTCCGGAGCTTCCTTTTATTCCATCTACTCAAACCAGATGTAAAATGCAACCGTAACATTCCTTCTGCCAACAGCTAGTTAAACCTACTCGGAGCAAACACACGCTTTCACCTTGTCAGTATGCGCACCTTGGTGCCACATTCCTCCATTTCAGCACCAGTCAAGTCTCTGACATCTCTTAGCGTTACTGCGACCGGAGACCACCACGGTGGCATTATAAACAGCTGTGATATTTGAGCATGAGAACGATGTCATCTTCTAGATGACAGCTTCTCCATGTTTAGCTTTGGGGATGTCACTCCTCCCTTCTTGGTACCAAGGCTTTCATGACAGTTAATAATCAGATCTCAAAATGCAATAAAGCTGTCTTGTGAATAATGCTAGAAAGTGGCCAGCTGAAATCCAAGGCAGCAATTACAGCTATAGCAAGCTACACTTTCTGCCCCTGGATCTGCAGCTGGAAACAAAGGGATTTCTCACAGCGTTTTGCTCTAACTTCGATAGGCTATGAGCACGCACACAAAAAATAAAGCTGTCAGATGTGATACCAACTTTTTAATGATGGTTATTTTAAACAACTCTGTGGAACATTCAGCAGAAGTTCCTGAAGAGGAAGGAAGAAGCAGAGAAATTATTTCGTTTTCTTCCTTTTCCTCTCATAATCACTTTTTTAAAAAAAATAAATATTATTTGAATAACATGATTTCTTTACTGCTCATTTTGGTTTCAGGGTTTTTTTGTTTTGTTTTGCTTTGTTTGTTTGTTTGGGTATTTTTGTTGTTGTCTTTGGTGGGTTTTGTTTGTTGGTTTTGGTTTTTTCTTTTTTTGTTTTTAAGATAGGGTTATTAGGCTGTGAGGTTTCATCCAGAAGGAAGAAAACCACAAGGGCTGCAGATTGTCCAGGGACTCAGAAGACACAGGTTTTCGTCTTTGCCCTGATTGCTGGCAAATCCCTTAAACTCATATTGGTACCTGCTACAGCAGGAAACAAACGGATCCTAGTGGTGAGCACTCATTGAACTTGTATCTGTAGCTTCAGCAAATGAAGCAGTTTTTGCCACTCGTGCAATTCTTTTCAGCAGTGAATCACACTATTGGTAGGAAGGTTGCACGTTGCACCGCTTAGTTCTCATGTAACAAGGAGCTAGAGAGGACAGAGCATATTTTATGGCATTGGATGAACAATTAATTGTATCTAAATCACTTCCACCTCCTCCATAGAGAAACAGATTTTGGAGAACATTCCATGTAAGGCTCTGGCCGTTGTTCAGGCGTAGTCCTGAAGGCTTGTGGGTGCCTTCACATGCAAATAAAAGATAGGAGCACATGCTGCAGCTTACAGTGCTCATATTATGGTTAAGCTTGGAACACATAGAGATCTTTGCAAAAACTGAGGCCCCAGTGGGAAGCAGTCCTTGTGAGCACTGTGTACAGAGTGCCATAACATTACTGAATGGAGCTGCAATCTCAAATTATTCTGGTAACTTCGATGCAGAAACATAAAGCCTTTAGAAAACTGAACTTCATGAAAACACGCACTTTTCCACACAAACTGTAATTTCCTATGAAAGTTAATCTTTTCTATTACTCTTATTACATTTGTAAATGGAATGCTGGTTTGAATTATGGCCCGGTACAGTACTACTTTTATGCTTCAGCAGTCATTGCTTTGGTATTTCAAGTATTTATTGTAGAATCACGTCGACTCTCATTCATCATACACCTGCGTACCAGTCCTGCACAAGGATGGTTCGGAACCACAGCAAACTTACTGTCGGTATATTGCAAGTCAGCGTTTCCATTGCCACTCCGCGATAAATTAATTACTAAAAAATAACCTGCAAGTACTTAAGCATGCATTCGAGTCAGCGGCATTACCTATGTGCCTAAATGTAACTAGTCTTTATGCTATAAACTGAATCCTGTCATAGCCTTAAAATATATTATAGAAAATTGAGTTTTGCCTTACATATATGATAACATTGATACTATTTTTAGGATGGATCATCTGCATGAAAATACAGCTTCCTTTTCATGCAGAGAGCTTTTTATGCCATGCTTAGTGTGGAGAATCTTTAAAAGATTCCTGCCAGCTGTCAGTAACTGGTAGCAAATCGATGTAATCTGCATTACAATACTTGCATCATGACTTTGAAGAGCGACTGAACTTCTTCGGCTGCCTGTGCATCCAGAATCACTTTAAAGATACCATTTCTGACATTCGGGGTTATCTTTGGCTTTGTTCCAATTCATTTCATTGTAAACTGAATTCAGAGGCAGCAGAAGAGTAGTGAGCCAGCGACATCACGACTGACACCTTCAGTTCATATTACACAAAACGCGCAGTAGCCCAAACCACGTCCTGGCACTGGGCTTACAGTCTAGCTGTGTTGCCTTTGTAGGGAGGCAGAAAGGCTTAGAACAAAACGACTTGCTGTACCGCTTAGGTGTCTAAAGGCTTGCTGACTGCATATGAAAAGTCCTGCACCATTCAGTGGGAAAGCACGCCAGTTTATCACCAGTCGTTTTTTAGAGGCTGATGGGATGCTGTTCATTGTAGCAACAGAATACAATAACGTCACATTTTACAGATATTAATGTCCTCCCCAAATGCTGGAAAAATGTGTAAATGTATTTTCATGCACATTCTATAGTTGAGACCGTCCAAACAGAAACAAAACAGTGCCTGCAATGTTATACCGAAAACAAAGCTATGGGAAAAAACAGTCTTTCTCTTCCGAGTTCCAGCAAGCTAACCATATCATCGCCATCTTTTCTTCCCTTTAAGCTAGCTGTGTAACCCCATAGCTAAGATAGCCCCATACAAAATTCTCCAGCATACTTGAAGGTCCTCCACAGACAACCCCTCTAAAAAGATCTAAAGATCTTTTTCCCCAAGTTGGATTGTTGCGTTGCTGCTCACACAGCCCACTTGTCCAACCTCTGTAACATTCACGGAACATTCTAGCAAGCAATTTTTCCAGTTTCTGCTGCTCGATGATCTACACGGGGAGAATTCCTCTTTTGAACCAGGCAGGATTTAGTGCCACATGAACGAAGGCAATGAGACAGCAACAGCCAGAAAGAACCAAACATATACGAGCCATTCTCTCCCCCAGAAAAGCCTCAATTCTGGGAAACCTCCTTTTGAGAGTTTCAGGTTTCCCCTAGCAACACTTTATTGATTCTGTATAAATAGATTATTCTTTTCTTCAAACACTTATTATCCTAATATCTCAGCAGCTTTAAGAGTCAACACAAAAAAGAAAAACCATTAGCCAACTTTAAGATTGGCTTCTGTGTTAGAAATTTCAAAGTGCAGGGAAACATGGCATCAGCCACACTTTTGAAAGTGTAGCTACCTCTGCTAACAGTTTATGCATAAGATTTCCATGAATTAATGCAGTAAGGAAATATTTTAGTGGAATAAAACACGGTAAGAGAAGATGTCTCTGCAAAACAAAAAAAACCCCATCAGGTTTCTTTGGTAAATAAACTAATCTTGGCCTTTCTAGCACCAGCCACGCTGCTATTGCTTTCATAAAGACAATGGAATACAATAATTTTTTCTGAACTCTTTATATATACTGAAGTGGATTTATTGAGTCTGAAAACCCACTATTGTCTCCTTGTGGACGAGTCAAACGTATTACAATGGTAATTCTTTCCCATCTTTTTAATCCTCTCAACATGTTTCCTTCACGTATACAGTACGAACCAAAGATAGCAGGATTTAAGAGAACATTTGCAAATTTTATTTTGGCATATTACATAACACAAGTTCAAGGTAATGGAATAAATTACAGATCCCTGAAGGAAAGAGTGTTGTCATTTCTGAAACTCAACTTATAATTGGGCATCCCAATTATGTGTAATCCTGTATGAATTAGTAACTACAATGGTTCCACTGAATAGGTCAAAACTATTGCAAAGGAGGAGACTTCTGCCTGGCATTAATTTATTGCTGCTTTTAATGAAACCACCATGAATAAATCTGGTCCATTATTTATGAAGTTACCTACCTACCCGTTCATTTCTTTTAATCACAACTTTCAAATCATTCTGTCCTCCCATCTTTTCCTCTACCGCTTATGTGGCAGCCTTCTCCATATGCAAAATTATTCGTTCATACTTCTTGGTGTTCAGATTTACCATCCTTGCTAATGGGCCCACTTGACAGGTTCTTTCTCTTCAAAACAGCAAACTAGTGCATTTTGTCCAACACTATAAAATTCCATATGGATGTAGGACAATACCTGTTCCTAAAGTCCTATAAAGTTTTTATTATTCAGTGAAAGAGTACAGAACATAGTACACTTTTGCACGATACAAAGCGGAACCCCCTTCCTCTCAAATAATTGATTAGTTTTATTCTATATCAAGCTGCCTGAAATGATGCCATGCAGATAGTTTTTAAAAACGTGACCTCAGAACACCATGTGCTAATGTAAGGCTGATTCGGTTTTAAAACCTAAAATTCACCTCTTGGATAGTATTTCCATTTGCAAATTTACTAAATGCAATGTTCAGCCTTTTTGCAGGGTAGGGGCCAGGTTTTCCTGATCTTAACGGTGTAGAACAGCCTTTCCTCGATTAGGAAAGCATCACGCACATTCCCAGTAGGAAGGGCAAGAGATTAAATATTTTTCCTTGGATTCTCAAACTAAGGCTAATTTATATTGGGATGCCCTTGCCAATGGCAGAATAGCAAGAGCTACAGGTATTTGCAACTTCTGCTAAATTTAAGAATCCAAGAGGCTGGCCCATGTGACTTGCAGGGCTCAGACTGATGCTGGAAGCCCAGATTGTCTGGCTTCCATGGTAGTTGCTGAAAACTGCTGCCATCCCATACCCTAAAGTGTTTTCCGTTACTTGGCACAGCGATACTGCCACTAACATAAGGAAATGCTTATTAAGAGCGTTTCCTCCAAAGCTGACTCCTTTCAACATGTTTTCATATGGTAGCCCTACCCTACCTTCTGCACCGCTATGGATTCAATTGGTGGTTCTGAATTTATGAGGATCAAAATGCCCTAAGCCGTTCTATTCATGTTTTATTCATGTTTTCAACCTCTCTTTTTATTTACCTGATACACTGCCTGCCAGAAGTAGTTTTTGGCAGACAGCAGATAATTCATTTTGTGGACATCTGCTCAAAATGTTTTGTGAAAAATTAGAGAAGTCTGTAGGGTCTATTCAGTGGGATTGAGCACCGATGATATCAAGGGATTTCTGCTTCCCCTCTTAATAAAATAAAGATCTTCTCTTTTAAAAAAAGAAAGTTCCTTCAGTATTTAAGTTATATTGCTATAGCAGAGCAAAAGAACTTATGTTAGGACCTGTTGGCCTCGAGTGATCTTTCTGACATATTTCATTGCCTCCACTCTGATGGTGAAAGAAGGAATAATCCAAAGCTATATGTGAAAGAACAGCTTCATAAAAAAAAGGAGATTGGAGGAAAAGAGCTGACTGCTGTGTGAAGATAAGATGCCACATTTTAATAAATGAAATACTAACTTTAAGTAAGGGATGAGCACACACTTGTTTTGTTAGTGTATTTTTCTTGTCAAAATAAGCAAATTAAAGTGAAGTTTTTCAAGGTATGTTTGTGCTTACCTATCAGTGCAGTTGTTCATGCTCATCAGGTTGGGATTATCCAGAAACATCTGGTGTGGTTCAGCTAGTTGCGCTCTTTTTGCTCCAATCCAAATCTATCTGGAAAAATCACTGTTTGCTACTGGTGGGCTGTTTCCATTTCAACTGCCTTTGTGTTACGGGGAAGCTCAGAATAACTATCTTCCACAATACTTTAACCTACCTAAAAGCAGCCAGTCTCTGAAAAGTTTTCAGAGATGTTGATTTGTTGATTGAAAGTTTTCAACATGTTGATGCTTTAATTTTTAAGAATTTTTGGGCATGTTTTTAGAATACCCAGAAATAACCAAAATTAGTTCTTTTTCTTAGCTCCTTGGCAGACTAAATATTTCAGATTGTCCTCTTTATTTATATTTCTCTAAAGAAATATTCTCATTAATAAGTGGTAACAGCATTTAAACCTTACAGAATTTCACCCAATGTGTCAGTGACACCAAATACCTCCTTTTCTTCCCCCCCACCCCGAGCTGTACTCAGGCTCCCAACAGTGCACATCAGCCATAAGACTATTTTTGAAGACAGGTCAGTTTTTGTAAATGGTATCCCTCTTGCCAACTCAGCAAATAAAAGTTATGGGTTTGGAACTGGAAGCCAATCCACTTCCAGCCTGGGGTTTATGATGGCTGTATATGCTACACAAACATTCTCATCACTGTAGAAATACATACAATCATTGCAAGCCATTAACCGAGACTACAGATGAAATTATGATACGATTGCCTCCTATATCAGGCTTTTGAATTGCCTTTCGAGGGTTTTGTTCACAGCAAAAGGCACAAAATGAGCCTTCAGATAGTTAGCAATAGCACTGTTAACTACACTTTTACCTTGCTCCAAAGCAATGTTCATACGATAATCCAACCTTTATTTTCTCTTCATCAGTATATTTCTTGGCTTGCCTGGGCTTAAACGAGCTATTCTGTAGCCATTAATTGGGTCTTCCCCCTTCCCCCCCCCGCCCCCCTTTTTTTTTTTTAATGGACCTCAACTAACCAAAACAAGAGTTCAGGGACAATTTCACATATTTCACAACCTTAATTTGTGTCCAGAAAAGAAAGCTTGTGATATTTTTCTGTCCAGTTCCAGTTTGTTCAGAACAGAGCACAGTCCAGCACGGGGCAGCTGCTCCAGCAAGGCCACCACCGCAAGATACCACAGGCAACCTTTGAATAATTTTTTAATTCTATAGAAGCATTAGCGTGTTGTATCTACCACAGTAATCCAAGAATTAAAGAAACACAAATAAATGCTATCTTGATTGCTTGAACAGAGACAATTGCCTCTAATTCTTCACACTGTTTGAACTGCTTTGCCGTACATCCCGGGGTGTAATGCTTATTTTGAACTCTGGTGTTGAGAGCACAGGTTAAGAACTTCCTTCAGTGAACAGGTTGCTAAATCTGTTACCAGCATGTTTATTGGATCTGCTTCCTCTTCCTTCTTCCCTTTCAGCTTTTGTAATTTTTTTTTTTTTTAAATCTTACTGCATGTTTCTTTCCTATATATTTAGTTGCTTGTTTTTACAAACGCTATAAAAATGGGTAACATATCTGGCCTGGAAAGGAGAGTTAAAAGTTTGCTCTGAATGTCACTAGATACCTTGCTTTTGCAGGTATTTCAGTGCCTGCAGATCTTCAGTATTTACACCCAGTGTTAATATTTAAGAACCAAGATTTATTGCGAGGTAAATAGGTATCAGAGAAGAGAACAGTGAAAATGTCATACCCGTTATTATTAAAATAATATGTGGTCCTTTTTTCGGACTACATCTCTAAATTTCTCAGGTGAGTGATTGGGGTGCATGGTTTTCCATCCTCGTTTTACACCTTTAAAAAAGTGCAGCTTAAAAAAAACCCATAAATTACATGCACCAAAAGCTTTAAACACTACAGCACTTGCATTGCTAGGCACAGTCTACTAGGAGAAGACTTGCAGCAAATTTTAAACATAAATGAGGCTTACCTATGATGAATTACATCCTTATTAACTACATTACACAGCTCAGCTAGCTTTAGTCTAATCAAAAACTATAGGCCTGGTTATCCCTGTAGCTAAAGGAGAAAGACATCTCCTGCGGGCAACTCATCCAGCACAAGGAAAGCTGTTGGAGAGGCAGAACGGGGAGGTGACCATGTTTTACAGCAGAAATCTTGACAGACTACAGATACATCTTTCGAATGGCCAAATGTAACTGGGGCAGAGCGTGTCGAGTTGTAGTTGTGTTTGTTTTCTTGATAATTATCTTCTGTTTGAAAAGGACTCTGAGTGACAACAGCACAAAGTTAAGCATTCATCGAGTGGCTCAAGCAGATTCTTGCAAGTATTGTTGACTCGCACTAATTACAAAAAGGAAGAGTATACAAGAGAGTTTACGTGGGAGGGTTCCTCCTCCATACCCAGTGGGCATTACAGGCATGCAAGTAAAAGAAAGCTGGAAGAAAACACTACTACTAAGGATTTAGCGTAATGTCAGAAGAATTTTAATTACAGTTGGCTCCAGGACTCTTCTTGTAATTGCACGCTAAAACTTTTCAGCGATTGTTCATCAGCAACACGTTCAACAAGAAACAGATGTTATATCTTACTTTTGTCCTTCATGTAATGAATTACCTGGAGCTGGTGGAAAGCATTTGCTGGACCACTTAATGGAAAGTTCAGGATAAAAAGGAAGAATATATCTTTTCTTTTCCCCTCCCCAACTGAGTAGTTGGGGACCTTTCCACCAGGCTGTCTGGGAGCTTACAGCTATGTATTGTTTTTTGCAGCAAAGTTCACATTCGTGTTGAGCGTATTCTCTTGGAATACTAAAATACAAAGGTGGAGACAGTCCAAAAACAAGCAAGCTGATTACCATTTCAGGCCTTCTGAGGTCAGTTTGCACCACTACAATAGCGAGAGTCTGGAACAGCTTTTCGATAGGAGCAGTGGGAGCAATACAACGTACCACGGCTTAGGATGGGACAGCATAATTTTATAAGCTATGCTTGCCAACATAGCAGGGCAGAGAGTGTAGATTAACACACAAGGTTCCTTCCAGGCCATGTTTCTGAAGGGACTTGATGCCAAAAAAAAAAAAAAAAAAAAATTATTTCAGCTATTTCCTGGGATGGAACTGGCAGAGATCAAGTCACTTTGCAGAGGCAGAGGTGACCTCCCCAGCTGAGGACAAGGGGCAGCTGCTGGTACCCAGAGGGGCTGGCAGCAGGAGCGGGGCTGGCTTCATCGGGCAGGTCAGGAGCCACGTCAACTGCTGATGGCACTGAAGCAGCCTGGATATCTCTAGCCCAGCCCCTGCATCAGGGACTGAAATGCAACTACCTGGAAGATGAACTGCAGTTACTGTCTAAAAGCGCGCAGATGGTTTAGTGCAAGAAAGTGGAGAAGAGTCCAATCAATATCAAACTGAAAATTGATGTGTGAATTTTAAATAGACAGAATGCAATTACCCAAATAGGAACTTGGCTGGGGCTCCAAGCGATCAAGGGTTTTATATCTGTATTTTGGAAGTTTTATGGGCTTACATAGCCATGCCGTGTAAATATCAGAAACAAAATAATAGCTGTACTAAGAGAGCTGCTCAGACCGTGCTTTTCTGTAGTGATATAATGATGAAATCTCCCTAGTTTAAAACTGTGCTGCCGTAGCATAGAGGCTGTAGCATTCAGCGTGCTTTTTGCCAATTTAAAAAACCAATCAAAACCAAACCAACAAACCCCAGCCCAACAACTGAATGCACTGACAGTTCGCATTCGTCAAGACGTGAGGTATCTAACCAGTATTGAAAAAACGATATATAACCATAGGCGCTTAGCGCAGTCCTTGTTAAAGATCAGTGCACATGGCTGGGGGACACAGTATGCATTCTTTACAAATCCAAAGCAACAGAACAAGCTGTAGTACTGTATCACAACCTGCTCCAAAGTCCCAAGGTTCAGCTACCTTAGGGAGTTCCTGGCCTTCCCCAGTGCTGCTTTGAGCAGGGTCACCTGAGAATGCTGACAAGAGAAATACCTACACGTGACTAAGGCTGCTTAGTCCTGTCCTGCATCACTTGGTGCTGCATGCTCACTTTTGGCACAAAGAACACCAACTGAATCAGTGATTTGGCTCCTACAAAAAAAAAAAAAAAAAATTCCTTAGAGGTCTCCTTGTAAAAAAATCGAAACACACAGATGTGTTTCAAACATACTTTCTGGTTTTCAGCTCAACCAAATATTTAATGCAAGATAGCATATTTAAAGAGTTGCATTTTGTCTTTATAGTTTCATTTCTCCCCCTTGCAGGGCCTTCATAGCATCCCTGTCAGTCTAGCGTTCTGCGAAGGATGCATTTTAAAGTAGGGACAGATTTTGGCACCGATACAGAATGATTTAGATGTCTGCATGGGAGGAGTTTAGTTAAGATATGACACAATTCCCAAGCCTATCTGATCGAGTTGTCCAAATTATTAGCTCCTGTTTTCTGTCTTTATTTAGAGAAAAACACACAAAAAAATTTGAAGCTATGTCTGTATGGTCTTCCTGACTAACTACCTTCAGCAGCGTTGTTGCCTAAAATTTTAAGCCATTTAGTATGTAACTGAGTTTTCATGACACAACAATTTCTTACTCATTTCAGATAATTAATCCTAATAATTCTAAGTAATCCTATAAAGAAATGCATTTCTCGCTTACGTAAGATCTTACTCAGATGCTAATTCCAGTTCTGAAAAAGCTAAGCGCCCCCTGTTTTCTTTTCTGCCTTTCCTCTGTTGTAGCTTTTTCCTCTGTTCCCAGCAGTGCTGCCACATTGGGTTTTTTTTTCCTCTTTTTCCTTAATGGGGTTTAAGTACAGAACGACTGGACAGGTTGAAGTCTTAAGATAATGACCTTTGAAGGCCACCAGAAGAATTCACCAAATTCTAAAGTAAATACTTTTTTTTTTTTTACTTTTTCAATCCTATTCTATGAATTTAGCCTACGTTAATATACTCAAATCCCATTGCCCCACTGTAATTCCAGCTAATAAGGGTAGTGTTTTTAGTTCCACAACATGCCTTTCAAGGTAACTTAAGCTAAAACAAGTAAACACCCTCTCTGTTGGAGAGATATATGTACACACATATATACACATGCATACATATATATATATATATGTATTTTCATTTCAGGACATAAGTTGCAGAATAAATATTGGCTGAAATTCAGAAGTGACCTTTGCTACTTTATTGTACGGTACTGAGCCGAAGCGATTTGCGAGCTGTGTGTTGCTTTAGAGGTACGCTTTGGCTGTTCCTGACTTCAAGGTTGGTACTTGGAAGCTGTGCCTGGGAAGCCACTCGTAGTTACTAAGCAACTCTAGGGGCCAGGGTTAGTCAAAATTTCAGCAGCTTTCCTGCCTGCAACAGAATCTATACAACCCTGTAAGACCAGGTTACAGAAGGGGGCCCTGAAGTGTTCTCCTAAATATATCTAAAAAAAGCACATGTAGAGCATTGCACAAGCCAGCTCACAAATCAGTTTTTTTGTTGTGTTTATATGTCATTTCTAAATTCTAAAGAGCTCAAAGCAAGCTCAATGTCACAAGTCTTGAAAGAAGCTAGTACTGCTTATATCTTATATATCATGAGAGGTATTGAGTAGTGCCACTGAGTTTTAAGAGGCTGAAAAGAAAGGGGAAGCAGCCTGGAGCCCAAATCCAGAAATGGACTAATTAAAGGGGATGATAGATGTTTCTCCACGAGCAGAGGGTGTTCATGGACTGCCACCAGGTGCCCCAGTCAGGTAAGGGGGGGATAAGCCAGGTAAGAGGCAGAGGGCAAGCGAACAAGGCGGAGACGTGCTGTCCTGGGCAGCCGGAGGAGCAGGTCACACTGGCCCCTCGAACACGGGGTGCGGAAAGGAGCCGCAAAATCAGGCAGAGTACGCCCCGGCAAGTTCTACAGGCTTATAGCTACTTGCTCAAGAGCGTCCCCAATGCATTTTTGCTTTGTATAACTTTGTTCTTTACTATATGATGTTGTTCTTTACTGCAAATCTACAGTTTTAAGCAAATGTATTACTTTATCCTTACATTCTCCCTAGCAATACCATTATTTCATGACTTTGTTTTTTCTATCAAATATACACAAGAACTTAATAAGTCTGTTATTCAAAGGTGGATGGTAAATGTGTAAGGAACCTGCCATTTTATGAGCCCTGGATTCCCAAGAGTGCTCAGGATAATAGCGATTATTGATGAGTAACATAAACTGCCAATTTTGGATACATCTTTTTTGACAAGCAGAAAACCTGTGGTGGAAGAGCGCGAGACTGGGTGACCTACAAGGTAACCTAATACACGTGCTCACAAGAGAGTGCTAGTCCCGATTCTGTGCCAAAAGAGAAATACTAACAATTCTCTAGAAGCCTCTGACGGAACAGAAAAGGGTGGTGGGGGGAGAAATTTTACCCGTGAATTCTGCTCCATGCAAGTCATTATGATCAGAAATAATAACAAAGAGCAGACTCTTCTTCAGACTCTGCTTCCGGAAGATCATAAGTGTTTTGGCAAGTTTCAGGCTGCATAAGCATAGTCCTAATGGCCCGTGATTATAGGCAGTTACCAGACGATGCCACAGCAGTGGGAAAAGTAGGAGAGATGGCCTTAAATAAATAAATAAAATCTGCTCATTTTTGATACTGTTGCACAGGTCATCAGAAATAAAGGGTATTAATGCACCCTGGAGAAGTCCAAGACCAGCTGCTTCTGTATCAGACATAATCAAAAGTATATACCTAAATGTAAGATATGATTTACCCCACAGTGTTTCAGTATACAAGCATAGGTGTTGGTCAAAGTAGGCAGCAAGAAAACATCTGTTGTGAGAGAGTCCATCTAGAAAGATTGTAAAGTTAAAGTCTTGCTTCTTCCTACATTAATTTTGTAACAAGAAATCTGTTTGAACTCTCAGAAGTTTCCTCTCAAAATAACCAAAGTGTAGCAGGGCTTCCCTACGCTAATTAATACTTTACTAGTAGAAAGGAGATTCACCACTAAATCCTTCTGTATTCGTATTTAAGGATCAAAATTTGTCTGCATACAATGAGATAGTGGCTCCTTACCAAGGATCAGATTTGTAAGGCAGTAGCGTCAAACCTCTGCAAGTCCCAGGACTGAATCAGTCCTTACCAACCATGAGTGGAAGACAAAAAAAAAAAAAAATAAAAAAATGCAGAGCTGAACATCTGTGGACTGCGTAGAGATTCAAAATTTATATCAAAATGAAGGCAGTGATCCCCCTTTAAAGTATTACAAATCTACACCTAAGCCTGGTGGGTGTCAGAACACACCATCTGTTAAATTAATACAGTTTAATTAATCAAAGTTAAATGTTCTTACATTTTTTCTCTTCTGTATCTGAATGCACATTAATTCTACGGAATAGTGTATATCCTGCAACTGGATCCGGGAAGAATTCAGGATGATTAATGTGTTTACTGTGAACATCCAGCCAATGGAAATGTTGAATTGTAAGATATATGGGGAAATTTGCAAAAAACGCCAAATATACTACAGCAAGTATTTAACATACCACGTAAGGTAACGGACAAGAATAAGGCCTGGATATGGCAGCTGCCATCCAGGTGACCAACATGTGGGGAACGTCCACGTGTCTTATCCATATTCCTTGAACAATCTGCTGTGAAAGATTTTTCCACATGGAGAACCTGTGTCCCCATCGTATGGCCAGGTTACGTGACCCATAACTGTTTGCAACTTCTAGGTAATGTTTTCTGGTTTTGGATGAAGAGAAGATTTCCTAACAGAGCCTTTGAAATAAGTACAAGGGAGAAGACCTGTACTGAATTAGATCCCCTACAGATCTAATAACGTTGGGCCAACCAGCCTTGAATTGTCAATCCGATAACTGCGTTATTTGCCTTGTACCAGCACGTAGAGGCCCCATCCTAAAGGGCCTCACAGTGTGACATATATAACATAGATGCCTATCCTCATTGTCCCATCCCCACAACAAAGGTTTTCCACATAACTTCATAAAGGGTTGATCATGTTTTGATTTTGTCCGTCACTGTACTTGCATTGCTACTCAAGCAAAACACCTATGTGACAGGTTATCATAGAAAAATTATTTGATGGAGTTACTAGTAGTTCATACAAAATAGTCACTGTATTTGGAAAAATATACATACATACAATCTAGTTTCTGCAAGTGGAGGTTTTTTGCATAGTATGGAAATCTGGATAGTATTTTTGAAATTAAACACAATGCTAGATTGAAGCAGAGGGTTAATCTTGTCAATTAAACCAGATGTCAATGTTTCATAGCTACCCCTACAGTAGCGCACAGGACCACTGAGCTGGAGAGCTGGGCTGGACATCCTTGCACTGGAAATGTGCTATTTATACAAGAGATTATGATGTGAACAAAGCTTCCCCCCCCCGCCCCCGCCCCTTCATTGCAAACTATGCTGAAAGACTACTCGAGGGGACCAATATAGATTAAATAAAAGGAGGAAACAGCCATAATCATGTTAGTAATAAGCAAAAATATGAGCTGAGGTTGAAAGTCAAATTTTAAAATAGAGCAGGTTAGAGCCCCAGAGGATCGCTACAAAGAACTCCTGGATTTGTGGTTGGAAACAAAAGCAGACACCATGCACAGCCCTGAGCAAGGGTTCACACCTCAGGGCTGTGCAGCTCCTCGCATGGATGCACAGTCACCACCCCTGCTACTGATTTTGGAAATTACTGGGTGGGGGCCTTCTGCTCAAGCAAGAGAGAGTTCAGGATTGAACAGGGTGAAGAGAGAGGAGGGAAAAAAGAAAGGGAATAGCGTAGCTCTGCATAGAATCATGGAATCATTAAGGTTGGAAGAGACCTCTGAGAACATCCAGTCCAACCACCAACCCAACACCACCATGCCTACAAAACCACGTCCT
This sequence comes from Scopus umbretta, assembly GCA_013400535.1. NCBI lineage: Eukaryota > Metazoa > Chordata > Aves > Pelecaniformes > Scopidae > Scopus > Scopus umbretta. The sequence continues at coordinate 35,014 of VZTL01005332.1, forward strand.
GAAACGTGTAGATGCTTCACATCCTCCAAGTATCTCAACTAATTTCTATGGGACAAAGAGCTTGCGCGCTTTCTGCTGTTGTGCCGCCCGCAATGCCTGTAATGGCAGTGTAGTAACTTTTTTTAAGCCAACATGATACATAAAAAAGGGTAAGAACACAGAATTTACTGAGTAGCCGAGCACCACAGAACTCTACTTTGAAAAAAATTTTTTTTTTCTTTTTGAAGATAAGATCAGATAATGAAACTTAGGCTATTTTTCAGGACTTGATTAGCTCTGCTCCCCAGTGGCACCTTCCAGGGCGCACGTAGGAAGCATTCCTGCCAGGCAGAAACTGCACAGCTTCCTCTGCTTTCTGCGACCAGTCCTTCCTACCCCACTGTGACACGGCAAGGTAGGGCTTATCTTTCTCTTACCAGAGAGCTGGGAAAAAAACCTGATACTAAACTGATTTTTGCTTCGCTGTGTCGCTCTTTACATCTTGCGCTCATAGGATCACAGTTCACTGTCGCCGTAGCGAGATCTCAGTGTGATTCAACAGACACAGATTTACATAGGCAGTACCAGAAATATCAAAAAGAAATGCTAATTAAAATTCTCCTCAGCTCAGCAGAAGTCATCCACCTTGTGACTTCTGGAAGCCCCCTGCGCGCTATCATTGCTCAATCCCTTTCACCGTGGTCGAGGCAGGCATAAAGGTGACACAAAATGAAAAGGCGTAATAGTCTCTAAGAGGTATAAGAAAAAAAACCAAACCAAAACATAAGAAGGAGGTAGAACACCCTCCACCTCCCGGTGGGCGAGAGGAGATGTCGGACACAGCGGCGTTAGCTCCCACCTCCACGTGCCCCGGAGGCGGCTCACAGCTGCCCAGATGTTTCTTTCTCCCGGTGCTCTCAACAGCACTGCTGAGCACGTTTCCTTCAATGCACGCTAGGCCAAGCTTGCATTTGCACCAATTACATTAGCAGAGATTTAATCTGGTTGCAAATTGTTCCCGAGATCAATGGAGCACACAGTGCAGTTAGTTCTTGAAACAAGGCCAAAATGACAACAAAAGCGAGAGCCGGACTGCCGCAGTCAGACTCGCGGTTTCAGAAGCGGCTCCCCATTTTGCCAGAGACGTGAGCTTATGTGGGTGCATCTGTGACCACCTCTGCAAAGGCAGAACAGGTAAATCGGCTTCTTTACCTCAGTCCCTTGTCCTGCCTCAGTGACCTGCACACCAAGAAGCTGAAAGACCCCGTTCATCTACCACAGGGCTCAGCAGTGCCATCACCCACCTTAGAAACAGCCATCTCCAGCCTTCAGTTCAGTTCTTTACCTCATTTCCACCTTATCATTTTTCAGTTCTCCTTAATCCTAGGGCATGTTGGGCAAGCCCATATCAGCTCCTGTTGCCTGCAGCCTCAACCCAAACACACACAGCCTCCGTGTTGAACCAAGGCATTGCTTTAAGAGGGCGAGGATGGAGAGTACGTTTGCAGGAGCAGGAAGGTAAGCTATCAGCAGTATCAATAAGAAAGCAAAGTTGTAGATGTTGCTATTGAAGAAGATTAGGTTGGAGCAGCAGCCCACTGAAATAGTATTTTAAAAAAAAAAAAAAAAGTACTTTCTTGCCCAGATATAAAGCATCAGCCAGGTGGAAGCACCTAGCAAGTTGGTGGTCAGACCACTCACTCTTCATCTCTCTAAGTGCAACAGGTTTCCCCACAAAGAGTGAAACACCTGGTTCTTATTGCTGTTGTGGTCTACATTTACCTAATAACCAAGAGCAGGACCAGAGTGGGGAGCACTGGAGACACACTGATGATGGTGATTAGGGGAATCTTCTCAGAGGTGAGATCGTGTTTAAATTTCTTCAGAGAGGGAAAGAAATTGAAAATTTGTTTTGCTTTATTCTGCATAAGCAACTACTGAACTATTGCTTAAATGGAGACACAGGAGAGGGAAGAAGAACAGTTATTCTTCCCGAGGCAGAACTGTGAATGTTATCCCTCCAAAGCATGTCACAGCTGTATTCTTCTGGGTGTTTCACTTTGGTGAGAAAAAGTGAAGGAAAAACTAAATCAGTTTGATCTGTTCTATTTTTTTCTCTCCTTTGTGTTTTTGTTCACCTGATAAAGCAATTTAGATAATAAAGTCAAGCAGAAAACAAGTATTCCCTCCACCTTCTTTGCGAAGCAAGAACAGATTCAGCTGCTCATGCAGCCCCCGCTTTGCACCTTGTATAATCATTTGCACCTGTGAAAACTGTGTTTAATAATACACCTGCCTCGGAAGGGCAGCATTTTGTACGTGCCGAGCACAGGCAGTGAGGTATTTGCTTCTCCGTCTGTTTTTCCTCTGTGTGTGAAGAGGCTAATTCAGAATACCCCTGACGCGGTCGCACAGGTCGCTTGGCCAACTGCATGTCGGAGATGATTAGTGGGAAAGGGAAGAAGGCTTTCCTTTGGGGACTCTGAAGGCAAGCAGAGGACAGGTGTTAGCTGAACGGTCTGAGTCTGGAGGAGTTTGTTCTATATCTGAGTTGCAGCTCAGGTTCTTTAGCCATAAAGTTATCAAAAATACAATGTTGAATTTTGATTGGGTTAGCGGTTCATTCCCAAATGTTTTGGTGTTTTATGACCCTAAGACTGAAAAGTAAGAATTGCTTTGTCTTCCGCTACAACTCTGTCCTGAGTCAGAGGGAAGAATAGGTCATCATTTAGGATGCAGGTCTGGGACCAGAAAGATCTTAAGACCTTGTTCCTTCCCCTGTTCCATCTTAAACTTCCGGTCAGACTTTAGAACATTGTTTTCACCTGTATCTGTATTTGTATTTCACCTGTATCTGTATTTGGTGAGGCATTAGAACAGGCTGCCCAGGGAGGGGGTGGAGTCACCATCCCTGGAGGTGTTTAGAAAATGTGTGGATGTGGCACTTCAGGACATGGTTTAGTAGACATGGTGTTTTGGGTTGACGGTTGGACTAGATGATCTCAGAGGTTTTTTCCAACCTCTATGATTCTATGATCACTACTGCTATTCAGGTAACTGGATTCAGAAGCTAATGAGTCTCTGAAAAAGGTAGAAAGCACTTTTCTCCTCTGCTGGGATACGGTGAGAATGAATATATGGGGTTTTGACTAGCTCAGCTATCAGAGTAACAAGTTGATCATGGCTAGACCAGATTCAAGCAATCTGTTGATGGATGACATGAAGGGATATACCAACCGAGTTCAGCAAAAACTTAATGAAGCTTTTGCACAGCAGGAGCTAAGAGCTATTATCACCTCACTACTTTACGCATTCATCAGTTGATTCCTGAGGTGTGGGGAGGAAGAGGAAAACACAGATTTTTCTTTTTTTTTTTCTATTTCATGCTGATATTCTAATTAAATAACTAATGTGATTGTAATTAAATTGCTGAGATTGTGTGCACAGCATTCCCAACTGCTTGTCACAGTGTGCTAGATAGCATTGCTGAAGGACTGAAGCAGGCCTCCAAAAGCAGACTGTGGTTCCTGAGAATTGCAGGGCCTCCTGGAGATGTCCTCCTGCTCATTTCATGAGGCGTGAGCAGGCTGAGCTAGAATGCTCTAGAAGTTACTGGTAGCTGACCTCCCAAGAGCAGAAGTCAATTTTAACCTGCTAAAGCTGAGCAGGTTGTTAAAGGGTAAGATTCCTTGTTCCCGTCTTACCAGAGACGGTGATGCTCCTGTTGCTTAGCTTTCTTTGTTACTGTTCATTTGCACTATGCTAGAAAATGGAAAACTGTTCAATGCAGGCAGACGCAGGGATGGATTCAGGCAAATTTACCAAGGAAGCATGAGACAGTAATGGTCAGCATGATAAGTAGCAGAAGGAAATGGCCGTTTTCACTTTGACTCACTTTAATTGCCAGCAGTTCAATAGCTTAAATCGCAAAAGTTCGCGTTAGAAGATCTGCAGCAAAGCCTACAAGGCACTGCAGAAGTGGATGCTGCTATTATTATGTCCTGGGAGCTACGGCTGTAATTCAGACACTCCTGTGCTAAGAGAAGACTGAGCTTCCTGATTTCAGTATCCTCCTGTTTCACCCCAGCTGCTCCTTCCCTGGGGTTAAATACTAGGGATAGTTCTCAGTTCCCAAAATACCAATACCATTTCCCAGACAATTGTTTACACATCTATGGAAATAGACATTGCTGAAGGTTATATTGAGATGATTAACATGGAAATGCCTGTATACATCAACTTGAGCCTTGCTCTGCAAGGCCTCTGATGCCAGTTGGATTTGGAAACCAATTCCGCTAAATTTTGCTAGCGTTGTTAATGTCTTTCTCGATGCTACTGCATGGCTTTGGGTAATTTTCTCCCTGGTGCCTCCTTCTCCCGATTTCTCATTTTCTCTGACCAGAGAAATCTACTAAGTGGCACTGAAAGTTGCTGAAATCCATGGACTTTCACATTTGCAGAGGATTGTTGCCAACTCTGCAGAAGTTCAGGATATATATGTGTAAGGAATCGTAATTAGATAGGCGTGGATTCATATGGGTCACGTGAGCAACCTATACATGCACATATATATGCGAATACACACAGCCTTTTAAAACAAAGGTTGTTTCTGTTTGCTAATGTGTACAATATTTGTATCCTCATAAATTTCCCTTAACTGTTTTTTTATAAGCAGTACAGCAAGTTGTCAAGCATAATATTTATCAGCAAAAATAAATTCACAAATGTAATTTCAAATACTGAATCAATTTCTTTCTGGGTAGTTTTTATTCCAGATTTCTCTGTTAGTGGCTATAATTTAATTTCAAAATAGCTTATTGCTGCAGTGGACTGACTTTGGAGATAATTTTGTAAACTGTTTAAAGGAAAATGGACCTAAGGTTTTTCTTGTTCAAGTCTTCACTGCTTACCAACTTTCTTCCTGAAATTCCCGTATAGATAACATTCTCTGTCCTAGGTGTACATGACAGTAGCTATTGAAAGAAACACCAGTAATAATTAAATGTCCAGTTGAGACTATTATTTGTATTCATATCAACTTGCGAATGACACAAACCCTGATGTTTAGATGAGTACGCACTGTCCTAATTTTGATTTGTTTTTCACTACCGTAGGTAATGGCAACTATGCAGAACATGTGCGTAGTGGGAGAAAAAAAAAAAAAAATCCAAGCAATAGCTTTTTTACCTGTGCTATGAAAGTATAATTTTAATTGAACACACATAGTTCAAAGCAAGAAAGATAGGTTTTGATTCAGCTTTAGGGCTTCGATGTTCAGATGAAAATCCCCATGGCTGATTTGGTGTAGAGTACAGTCTGTCACTTCAGGTTCTCTTAGAAAATGTTGAGGGGCCGACTTCACAGCTAAGAGCTGGTGACATCTGGCATTATCTGCCCCAGCCAGCCTCGAAAAAGCACCATCAAGTCAATCCCTTGTGCCATGGATATTTGGTCTGCGTGCCTCAGCCAGCTCCTATGGGCAGATCCAGACTTAATGGTTGTAAAGCCCAAGTGCCTGCTCCATTACCTTCCCCGTGCCCATCACAGCAGTGAAATAAGTCTCCTTCTGTGAACCGCTTTTTGGCCACGTGTGGGCAAATTTTTCCGAGTGTGTTTGGATCTCTGTGAATTCCGCCGTAATCAATAGACATCAGTAGATGCTTAACATGTTTACCGCTTTAGCTAATATTAAATCCACTTGCACTCCTCACGTAAGGAAAAAAGGGGTGTATTCAGGCAAGCCTGCTTTGTAGGATTTGGAGTTGCTCTGAATCGTAGCTACAGTTCTCTCAGACACACGCACGCCTTGATTACAGTCACCATTAAAATTACATTATAGGATGTGAACGGGGTCAACAATACTGGTAAACAAGAGGTAAAAGCAACCATTAAAAGACATTTGCTGGCGGGTTGTATTTGTAGTCTTAGAGCAGGCCGGGTAGGTCACTGAATGTGAAATAGTGAGATCAAGAAATATAATCAATTATTAATTGTCATAATTTATTATTTATTTCTTCAGTGCTACAGTTTACCTAGAGCTTTCTAGGCAAACAAAAGGATTGGGGTATTCAAATCAAACTTATTTTCTGACATTTTAGTTCTGTATCATTCATAGCCAGTGTTGTATCATAAATTTAGGGCAGCATTCAAAGGGCACTCAAGTCAATGGCAAATCCCTCTCATAATTAAGACAGTAGCCAATTAAGGTTTTCTAATCAGCTTTATTCCTGCCATCCCAGCACATGACTATATCTACAAACGGGATTAACCTCCTGGCTTCCAAACTGTCTTACGCTCCTGTACTCAGCAGTATTTTTCAAGGCTATGTTGTATACAGAGGATTTTAAATTATGTTTTACTTTCAAAACATTGTCCGGAGAACTTGTTCCCCATTTCCAGTGGGGATAGAGTGAGGGGGTACGTGCTACGACTGCGATATCTACAGCTGTTTGGATTGAGATAGTAGAAACTAAAAGTAAGTCTTGGATAAAAGTTGGATTTATTTGACCCCACACATTTAAGCTTATGTTCATATAGATATAGTCCAAATTAACAGTCACCTTGGTCTTAAAAAATCTTGTTCACGTGAGGAGTTTCAGTCATAACAGCAACGATCTGCAGGTCTGGATCTTGTGTCCACTCGGATTGGGCTGGTATCTTGAAGGCGTACGCGCACACAGACACACACACCCTTTTACCATCCCTTTGCAGGCTGGGGGGAATATTAGTCTCAATGAACGTGCAGGGAATTTTTCCTTTTGATGGAGACAAGCATTTCATTCCTGGTTAAAACAGTTCATTATATAAAGCTAGGACAGATTTTTGCAGGACTGAAGCCTTGGAAAATGTTGCTCTGTATTGCAAGCTGAATTATAGAAGCTTAGTTGTATGTTTTCAATTAATTCTGCGGAAAAGGAAACTTGTTAAGCTTTGCCTTCTGTGAAAGATGACTAACCTATCCTTTTATTGACAGTAAAAACTAATTGTATTGAATGATAAAGACTTTAAAAAAAATCTACTGTTCACTAATGTGGTTCCTTATTCATCCAAAACCAACATACATTTCACCTCATGCATTCCATCAAACTAAGGACCAATTAATTTGATCAGTCACAGCCTGGACTAAAATAAGTCAGTGGAAGCGTATTAAAAGAGAGGACCTCCGTGGTCTCATGTCAGCTGAGAAAGCACGTTGTTTTTAAACATGAGAAGCTGACAGAAATCTGACAGCCACAGCTATGAGAGGTAAAACGCGGCAGCAGTAGATGTGTAGGTTATTTATCTGTTTAATTAAAGAGCAAATAAATTCCAGCTTGGAGGCCAGGGAACATTTGGCATTCCCAGAATCTGTTGCCTAAACCCTTTGGGAAGTAAAACTCATCCAGATACAGAAAATGAAAGCCAAGCACTAGGCTTTTTCAGAGCATCAGTGAGGATCCAGAAGCTGGAGGAGGTTGCTGTGAAGAGCATATAGTGCCTAATATTTTTGTTCTATAATCCAGAACTAGGGTATTAGGTTGTACAAAGTGGAAGACTTTAAAATGAAAATGAAATTTTCATTTAAAATGCGTTAAAATGCATTGCATGGCAAATAAAGAGGGAACAAATAGTTTTATTTCTAAATGTTGGTATGAAAAAAAAAAAAATCCCCATATTCCTTCGTTATTAATGAGAGCTTTGCTTGTTTTTATGAGTCCCCCTGTACTTCAGGAGAGTGTGCTGGTGATGGAGCACACACCAGGTATTTACAAGCGGGGAGAAATGAATAGCCTGTCTGATTCTGACAAATTATCCTTGGAGAGGAAAATAACTCCATAAGAAATATAGTTGGTGTTAAACTTAATAAAAACAGACCGTGATGGACTCCCCTTGGAATTGTGGCAGACCTTTCCCATGCACTCTATCCCTGCTCCTGTCGGAGAGCCTCCATGAACTTATAATACGTATGAAAAAAATATTCTTTTCAGCCATTAAAACAGAATTACTTTTCCCTTTCCCCAGGAAAAAGAAAAAAAGAAAAAAAAAAAAAAAGAGAAACTTGCAGGTAAGGCCCTATCTGATATTGTAACCGCTAGATGAAGAACTTACAATTCTAGCTAAAATATGAGGAGCTTAAGAAACTACTCACTTTTTTTTCCAGAGACTCAGCAAGATATGTTAAGAAGAATTTGCTGCTCTACTGAGAAATCCGTAGAATTTGCTTACCACAAGGAAAAGCCACGTGTACTGTCCAGCTCCGTGCAAAAGCATTTGAAAGGGTCACATAGAGATACTGCATACATTAAACTTTTTGAAAATATGCATATGTGGGATACATTGAACGTTAATCTCTGTCACATGGAAGATGCATCACCTTTCATCCATTTTGGTGAGCACTTGTCAAGATTTTGACTAGTTTTGCAAGCAGCTGGCGTGTGCTGGGGCTCTGAGAGCCATTACTTGTCCTTAGGAAATGAATTGCCTTTCCAGAGAGGTGCAGGGAAGGATGGAAAAATGAAAGTTACTGCAACACAGAGAGGTGTGGGGCTGGCAGTGAGAGATGAAATCAAGGCATCCTGGGTCCGAAAGCCACAGGTTGTGTTAAAAATGTGCTTACTGGAAAGACCATCGGGAAGGAGACAGGTCTTTCAGCTGGCCTGTTGGGACGTCGCTGTAAATAGGCAGTGTGAGGCAAAGCCAGACTTTCCTGCAGTTTCTGGTTTTGAGGTTCTGAGGTCACTTTTCTAGCAGCAGTTGTCACTCTGCGGTGGTGATTTGGGGTCCTCTTCTCCACCACTGCCTGCCTGCCACGCATGACGGTGCGGGGTCCCGTTTCTGTGTGGCCAAGGTGCAGCAGTGCCCATCTGCTACAAGTGCTGACTTCTTTCGTGGTTGTAGCCACCATCATCCATAGATTATCTTAAGCCCTGTTAAAACTGTAAATTTAACAGCAAGTGTGTAGTGGTAGAAGCCTCTTTTGCATGGTTTATGGAGGTCTGGAAGGATTTATTTCTTCCACCCAGAAAATTTTTTCACTAACACTCAAAGATTTACAATCCCCCCTATTGGGGAAAAAGTCTACTCCCAGTTTTATTTGAATATGTGTTGATAGATCAACAGATCTTTCTGCTATGGAATCCTCCCTTTGCTGCTTCCTTGCTTGTCTGAAACATGGACTATGTGGGCTGAAAAGTTCCTAATTCCTATAGCCGTTCTCTTGGGGGGGGGGGGGCTGTAAAAGAAAAGGAAGTAAGTCAGTCAGTTGATTTACTTTCTGTATAGGGCATATTCCAAATGTTGAATATTACATTATGTCCACAGCAAGAATTCCAGGCTTAAATTGTCTGATATTAACAGACTAATGGCATGTTATGGAATTGATTTTTCCATCAGCCTTTTCAGGGATATCACTCCTCCTTTGTTCTTCTAATAGATAACATCACCTTCTATAACCTCTCCTCTCTGCACCTATTAACTGGCATGTGTATACCTCTTCTTCCCCTTCACTTTTTCCATATGCTATATCTTGATATGAATCTAGTTTTTCAAATGGGTAATATCTGAATAATAAAGAGACAGGTGAGATCCAGATTTGAGCATTTTTCACAAAGAAGAAAAATTGCTGGGCTGAGACTGATGCTTTCATGATCTAGAAAGAATACTGGGCGCAGTACACTATAGCCACCGGCCTTGGGTTTGGTATAAAATTACAGCTTAGTGTTAAGAATCTGATTTGAGAGAGTACCTCAATGCAGGGTTTTGAAATTATAGCTAAGCTATTAATTCCTATTAGTTCCTTTCAGATGCCTTTGCACTAGTATTAGAATATGCATATTAAATAATAATATACATTTTAAAATACATCCTGGAAGATTTCTATGGCCTTTGGGTTAAGCCCTAATTGATTTATACCAGTTACACACTTAATATATTTTAAATCACACAAGGAGAGGACTTTTCTGGGACATCTGAATCCTTCCAAGTGAAGAAGCAGCTAAGAAACGGTAGAAGATTTTGAAACATGTTATTAGTGTATATTACAGAAAGGGGAGAAACAAGCTCCATATATTTTTCTGGGAGATTTTTGGTTACATTTCGATTGCCTCTCCAAACATAACAGAACCTCCAAGTGTTGTGCTTATCCCTGAAGGAAACATACTCCCTTATACGTGGGGAAATATTTTATGTTGAAGTTAGGAAGTTGCCAAACTGATATCACCCGGTCCGTCTTTAATGTATTCTACTCTGTTTGCAATCTGTAATACCATCCAGAGTTATGCAAAGCTGACTGAAGGTTGTGCCAAGTTCAAATGAAGTGTCTATTTATCAATGGTAGGTTTCCTGCTGGAGCCTGAGATGTTAATATTGAATATGCCTAATAGCATTTTTCAGACTCAAACAGTCCTGGCTTATTGCTGAGCATTTTGAAACAGAAATCTCAACTGATATGGGCATTCTGCATTAGAAAATGCCTACCCAGCTTTCTGTAATTATAGGTGTTCATAATATACAGTTCTCCCTGCAAGACTAACCAGAGAAGGGGGCTGAGAAGTCCAGGTTGTCCACAAAACAGGCATCAGAGTTTAGTTTTGTATGACCCAAAGAATACCTGCTAACTATGTCACATCTATGTATGATACTTACTGGAGGCTGTTACTTATTTACTTTGCTTACACCTGTCTTAGGAGAGAAGATACTGTAATGAACATTGCTCTTTTCTTCACGTATGCCTTTGTCATCCTAAGACACCTTGAAATTGGATGAGAATTTAAAAATTATAATCCTCTTTGCCTAAAAAACCCAAAACCTATTGAATCCACCTCACCTTGCTGTCCTGTCCTCCCTCATACAGCTTTTGAGCTCCATGACCAATTTTAACCAATTTTCAGTGATTGTGTATCCATCTCAAAAATAAGAAATTTCTCCAAGTTCCAGAAAAATAGAAATGAAGAAAAGTCTGCATTAGGAACACACACTGCTTTTGTATTAAAAACAGGGGGGGAAAAAAAGAGGCAAAATACCTTAATTTGTCCTGTCCCTTTCCTCCTATACAGGAAGGAGATGTTATGAATGCCTCCTTTGTGTGAAAAACTTCTGATGGAGTTCTCACTTTATTAGGCACCAGAGAATCCAACTACAAGAGACAAAACCATAAGAAAGCAGGCTTCATTAGTTTCATTGCTCATGGAAGTGCTTGTTAATACAGACACTCCATTTTTAAAATGTGTTTCTCTGAGCACAGAGACTGTCTGGTGGAATTAAAGCTACGCAGAAGATGGGCCCCTTGCCAGTTCAAAGGAACACAAATTAAGGCTCTGATGTTGGTAGCGTTTATGCGCGCGCTTAATTTTACAAACCAGTGGGAGTAGTCATAGATCTGAACTGGAATGTATTTGTAAGTGTTTGCAGACCGGGGACTATGGAAATAAACATCTTTTTGCGATATGTGTACTATGTAAGCTGAGTATAGCACTTGAAGATGCACTTTCGGAGTTAAACTGGAAGCAGGCGTTTAAGGAGTCTGCAATGAACATACATAATCCCAATTTTTCTCATGAGTTGGTGCATTCAGGTTTAGCAGTTACAAATTCTATGTAAGTTGCTGTTGTCTTTAAAAAAAAAAAATCATTGGTTATTTTGGGGAGCAATTAGTGGAAGCCACGTTAGTTATATATCAGCAACAGCAACGTTAGACTCACAATAACAGCGGGGAAAAAACCACTGTGCAAGGGCGTGTACCTGCAAGATCTGCCCAAATGCAGCCTATTTGTTTTCCATACTTTCCTCCACACTTTTTCCTTCTCTTGCAGTCCCGTGCGGCATTCGGAAGTACAGGCTTTGAGAGCGTACTCTAGAAAGGAATTTAAGGGAGTACCTAATGTTTTGCATGTAAGGAAAAGGTTACTTGCCCCATCCTTGGGAAGCAAGTAAAAACAAGCCGTTGATTTAAAAGCAGAAAAAGACAACCAAGGAAAGAGAGGTTTGCGAAGGGTGCCCGGGAGGCTCATCGGAGCAGACAAGACAGAGGCAGAGGTACGAAAAGGGTGGCCGGGACAGCGCGTGGATCTGGGGCAGAGGCAGCAAGAGCCCAGCTCCCAGCTCCTGACGCCTGATTTCGAGCGCTCTCTGCCAGTCCACCGGCAATAGCGGGATTCTGAGGACACCTTTAGTCTGGTTCCCTCAGGTTGGCAGGCCCGTGCCCCGCTGCAGGCTCAGCAGATGAGATGTCACGGGCCGTGGGTGTCGAACCGCTCTGCGTATTTATGCAGCCGGGGTCTGCAGCCCTGCGACCACACCAGGCTCTCGCTCTTCATATCTCAAACTCAAATGCCGGGTCTTGAGCTGGCACAAATCACAATAACTATGTGCAGCCAGACTGATTTATACCAGCTAAAGACTTGTACTATAAGTTCTCTTTGGTTTCAGACTACATTACTCCAAAGCATCAACTCTCTCTTCAGGAGGACCTAAGTGAACATCAAAATACCCATTCAAAGACATAGACAACATTTGTTTGAAGGCTTAATCCACCCTCCTGTAAAACAATGTATACTGGAAGGGGTATAGGCTCATCAGAACTTCAGCATAGATGCGCTCAGATCATACCTCAAACGAAGCAGAAACACGCTGCATGTTCCCCCCCCCCCCNTGCACGGTCCCCCCCCCCCCCATTTAAGACTCCAGAATGTTATAATTTAAGTCTAAATATTGCGGCACACATTTGTCTGTGACATTGAACTACTGCATATTGTTTGAAAATAGAAGGGGGCTATTTTTCAAACCCTGAAAAGATGAGCAGGTAAGTAAAGCTCCCTAGGAATGGTTTATCACACAAGCTCTTCTTCCAAGCACAATTAATGAAAATGTACATAATAGTTGTACAAACAATTTGCTGAAAAAAAACCCCAGACTTTTAGCCTGATTCTCCTCTCATTTACATTAATATAGATCAGGAATATCTCCCCCTGAATCCAAAGGTAAATTATCAGCTGATTTCCGTTAACTCAGTGAGGTAAAACTAATGAAGCAAGAATCAGACCCTTTCCATGAACTGCTATATGTTCTTTCGCATTTGGAATGAAGATTCTACCTTACTGTGAAGGTAATAAAAAATTACAGCCATACTGTGGAGTTATTTCACTGACCTTATATTTTCTATTAAAACTGATTGCCATCAACACCAGCATGTCCATTTTGAGTATTTTTTTTATATAGGTCTTGCCTGTGGATGCCAGCAAACTTGCCAGTACTTCCTTAATACTATCAGAAAATGGATGCTGTATGAAAAAAAAAAACAACAAAAACCCCCAGTACCAGACATAGTTCTTTCTCTGAGGCTTCTCAGAATAAATTCAACATTAACCAAAAGGAGGAAGAAGAGTAAATAGGGGTAAGAAGGGGGGTGTGGGGGGGAAGAAGCTGTAAATCCAGGTGTCATTTTTGCTTGATTAAGAATTCCTTTAGGACCAAGGAATAGAACATTTTGAAAAAAGCTCTGCAAAATTCAATCTTAGAGGGTTGAGGAAAAAGCTACTGACATTCTCCCCATTTGCTGGGAATAAAGTGAAAAGAAATTTCCCTTGCTATATTTTTCATAGACTGCCATTATTATGTTTATATGCTTGTTTTCCTCCACTGTGTATTTTGGAAAACAACCTCAATCTTTTCAATGGCATCTGCAGAAGGATGCAGAACTCTCCATGCACACATTTTGTAGCTGTTAGCCTAGTTTGTAGTCCGTAGGATTTTCTGTGAGTTTGAACTATTCATTGTGTTGAAGTACCTGTTTTCCATTAAAGTCTGATTAGACTTTAATGCCGAACTTTCTTAGGCTTCTTAGGAAATCCCAGCTATCAGGCATAAATAATTTCCCAACTACTTCAAACAGCCACGACTTGCAATTAAACAAAGCTATATTCAGGGTAGGAAAGGACTGTTAAATCCTGATCTAAAATGAAGGTGACCCAAACTTCAGAGAAATTTCAGTGAAAGCTGAAAGTTCGATTAGTTCAACTGTTGACAGCCTGTCCTTCTGGCTACGGACTTAATAGAGGATTTTAAATATGCACTACAGACAGTAAAATACCTAACATCTGCATAGCACGTACACACAAAAGTGCGCCGATCTTGCAGGTGTTGGGTTAAGAACAGGTATTTGGGTCTGAAAATGAGTTATAACCTAACATAGCATTGCCTTTGCATTTCATACCTCAAAAGATGCCCACGGAATAATAAAAAGAAAGAGATGGAAAGCAAAGTTTCTGTCTGGGGACGTTAGGAGCGGCAGAGACGGATCCCAGAAGGGAGCGCTGGCTGGGCGACCACTATGTCTCTGAGCAACCTTTATTATAGAACTGCTTCACTTCCCCCAGGTATTTCCACCAGTTAGCAGAGAAAAAAACAGAAGCTTAAACACCGAATACATGTTAGTGCGAGCGGATGGCACTTATTCTGACTGGAGGAAATGTAAGATGATTTCTGTCATGTGTTTTGGACCTCAACATAATCTTCCTTAGAAAATAAGAGATGATGCAGTAGAAGGAAAAGAAAACCCAGAGCCAGACCAGTGACATGAGTTGCATGTATAATGCTTCCAGCAAGCCTAGGGAAAAAAAAAAAAAAATTCAATGTGCAAGTTAAAGCAGACAGTAAGTTTTAACTTAGGGGCTAGAACCAGACAGAGAGCAGATTACTCAGTCTCACTCATGCAATCCCGACACTATATTACAACATCTATATATTTTATACTGGTAGACTGTTCTTTTTGAATGATATCTCTGAGGTATTAGGCACTGGCAGCAACAGGCAAGCAAGGGCTGTCTTTGGTTTATTTTTGTCCGTAATCATCATCATTATGGTTACCTGCATCAAAATCCCACTTTACCCTCTTGTCTCTCCTGTCTCTTGTTATTACAGCTTCTTGGGGGGAGCAGGGCGATGTTACCTTTCCTATCTTACAGCTTATTTTAGGGATCTTACTGCAGCACCACTGCAGCAATAAATAATATTTATTAACCATAAAAGCCACAAAAATTATTATAAACTTTGATCCTGCTTCCAGTGAAATCAGTGGTAAAACTGTCATTGATTTCCAGCCAGCAGGAACTAGAGAGTTTTTCTTCATCCTCTTTACAAAGTAAAGACACTGGAATTATCTTTCAACATTAACGATGAAATGCAAAACTGAGTTCAGCAACAAAACATTCAAGGCTTTTCAGGCATGAAACGACAGTAAAATTTAAAATCATTAAAACCAGCAAAATAACCTCTTGTGCTATTGGGCTAGCTATTACTGTTTCTTTTCCATTTTCTTCTCATATTTTTCTTCCATTCTCCTTCCCAGGAGAAAGCTTCCATCATTTCTCTTACTTAGATCACCATTTTCCTCTTAACTGTCTTGCATATTCTCTCCAGATACTGAAAGTGGGATAAAAACAGTTCTTAGTCTCTCCTTAAGATTGTCAGCGTAGGAATAACCAGTTGCTGCTTATTCAGAACACAGTATTTGAACATCTCCAGAACGAATTTCTAAACTATGGAATATACATGAGAATAATAAACCCCCCTGATTTTTAGATCAAACCACTATAATCACTGTCTGTCACATTGGATAATGTGGGCTGAACAGCTTTTCTCAGTAATTTGTTCATCAAGCCCATACTCTTTGGCTGTCCTTTCTTAAAGTCGACTGCTTTTGATTCAAGGGTATTGCAGAGCAGAAAGTCCATTTAATTCCAAGATAAGTTATTTTAATGGCTAGAAATGTTCATTTTAAATTTGAATTAGCCTCACTTCAGCAAAATCTTTTTAATATCTTTTTTTTTTCTGCTAGATCAAAGACTTGTTTACCATCACAATTTCCTCATTCATCACTGAAATAGAGCCAGCTCTTAGACGGGCATGAGAAATGCGAGCCTGTAAGATAGCATAAGAAGCTCCTACTGACACAGAACCAATATTTACGGTGGAGCTATGATAATATGCCCCAATAGCAAATCTGTCCTGGGATATGGATATTATTTAATGGTTCATTATGTCATTCTTGCGGGCATGTGGAAAGAAAGACAAAATATAAAGGAACCGTGTTGACTCATCATCTTTATTAATTACAGCTCTTTGGGAGCTCTGCGCTTACTCGGATGGACTCTGCAGCCCTTAGTCGCTATATCTGTTGCAGGGCTGCCGTCAGCAGTCCATCTCTCCACATTTAAGTTGCCTCACCTTTTAACTCCAGTAGCGTACTTCTTTGGGTGGTAAAGAAGGGCTGTCTAAATGCACGGGAGGTGACAGAAGGTGCTCCTCTTGTCACACCGTCCCCAATTCACCTTGCTATTGAGTCCCACCTGCAGAGCTCTGAGGGAAATGGCTCCCACTGGGGGACATAAGTAACAGATCCAAACGCTGGATTTCATGGTTCATACTCTTTCTCCAAGTACCGTGAATTTCTCTCCATAACAACTGGCATCTGTCTTATCATGCAGGACCCAAGCAAACAGCTGGCAGAAGGCAATCGTGAAACTTTGGGTCAAACATGCAATGTTTTGCTCACAAATCCAGGTCCCAGTTGCTGTGATTCATTGGTCATAAGGGAAGGCACAGAAGAGCTCTGCACTATCTTACCCGGTGAGGGTCTCCAAACACTTCTCTACATCAGTCTACCATCTGTCTCAGGATTTATGGTGGCTTTGCTATTGTTCAAGCCAAGGAAACCATAATATTCTTTTTCAAATAAGGTCTTAAATTAAAACAAAATCTTCTTGTCTGTGATTGCGGAGAAGCAATACTAGCCCTAGAGCATAAAGTTTTACCCTACAAGGCATGGAGGGGAGGAACCGAGGTGGTGATGGAGGAGTCACAGCCAGGGTGAGCAGGGATCAGCGGTCCAACTGACCTTACTGGCTTGCTCACCCAGCTGGGACATCATTTGCATTCCAAAGCCAAAGAGAAGGGGAAAAAAAAAAAAAAAAGAAACAGTTATAAAGAAAAACACCTCTTTCTTTCTCTGCTAGCACAGATAAAAATCATCTGTGCTTGAAATTTCAGGGGCTGCATTTCAATGCATTTTAGAAAGGAAAGAAAACTCCTTTTTTTTTTTTTTTGCTTCTTTTAAATAGGTAAGACTAGTGAAATGAAGGTGGAACTTTAAGTCAAAGAATGGCTGCTAAGTACTGTGCTGGACCAGGGTCCCAGCCTGCAGGTATTTCGAGGACTGTTCCTATGAAGAATTCATATGCAGTTATTTTCAGGGAAGGGAATTCTGCTGCGTCTTTACCATTATCAGCTCTGTCTTCTGGTCGGTTGACAGGCAAACTCAAACCCTGGGGAAGGGAATGTGGATAGAACATTTTCTTATTTTGACATACAAAATATTGCACTGCACCACTATCTAGTAATGGAAAAAGAAAAGAAAAAAAGATTGTTGTGATATATATGTGAATAAATCAGCATGCTGCTTCATCTCTTTGCAAACACACTAACTTTGACTGACATGGAGACACCCATTTTAATCAAGTGTTTGCCTCAGACTGCTCTCAACCCTGCTTAAGTAGTACTTAAAAGAAATAATGGGTATTAATTCAGACACTTCTATATACTCTTTAAAACTAGAGCAAGAAAAGTGACTGAGGATTTTGTACTGGAAGAATTTTAGACATCAGTGTTTGAGACAAAGATGAGAGCTGGATTTTTAAAATAGCACCTTCTATTTTGTGCTTTTACTAATTGCAAAATCATTTATATTTGGAATAATTGCCCTACACCTTTTTTCTGTTATGCACTGCAGAAAAAGAGAAGTAAACAGAGGTTTCTAAGAACTAGCCTAAATGCAAAATACAATTTATAGATGTTTTCATGAATGAAACTCAGTTCATGGCCGAGAATTCATTTGCTTCTTTCTTTGCCATGTCATGCCTTTTTCCTGTTACACTGCAATGATGCTCATGTGCTTCACATGCAAAACAGTCTGACTAAACAAGTGACGTAGAACCAAACCCTAATCAAGGAATATGGTAAATTAGAAGGATTCCACTTTGACAATGCTGTTGTGGTGGGCTGACCCTGGCTGGATGCCAGGTGCCCACCAAGCCGCTCTGTCGCTCTCCTCCTCAGCTGGACAGGGGGAGAAAATATAACGAAAAGCTCGTGGGTTGGGATAAGGGCAGGGACAGATCACTCAGCAATTACCCTCATGGGCAAAGCAGACGTGACTTGGGGAAATCAGTTCAATTTATTACCAGTCAAATCAGAGTAGCTTAGTGAGAAATAAAAACTAAATCTTGAAACACCTTCCCCCCACCCCTCCCTTCTTCCCAGGCTCAACTTCACTCCCGATTTCTCTCCATCCTCCCTCTGAGCGGCGCAGGGGGACGGGCAATGGGGGCTGTGGTCAGTCCATCACACGTTGTCTCTGCTGCTCCTTCCTCCTCAGGGGAGGACTCCTCATACTCCTCCCCTCCTCCAGCGTGGGGTCCCTCCCATGGGAGACAGTCCTCCGTGAACTTCTCCAACGTGAGTCCTTCCCACGGGCTGCAGTTCTTCAAGAACTGCTCCAGCGTGGGTCCCTTCCACAGGGTGTAGTCCTTCAGGAGAAGACTTCTCCAGCGTGGGCCCCTCACAGGGTCACAAGCCCTGCCAGCAAACCTGCTCCAGCGTGGGCTCCTCTCTCCACGGGGCCACAGGTCCAGCCAGGAGCCTGCTCCAGCGCAGGCTTCCCATGGGGTCACAGCCTGCTTCGGGCATCCACCTGCTCCGGTCTGGGGTCCTTCATGGGCTGCAGGTGGATATCTGCTCCACCATGGACCTCCATGGGCTGCAGGGGGACAGCCCACCTCACCATGGTCTTCACCATGGGCTGCCGGGGAATCTCTGCTCTGGCACCTGGAGCACCTCCTCACCCTCCTTCTTCACCCACTTGGTGTCTGCAGGGCTGTTCCTCTCACATATTGTCATTCCTCTCTCCCCCTGCAATTGTACAGGGGTTTTGTCCCCCCCCTTTCTTAACTATGTTATCCCAGAGGCACTACCACCGTCACTGATGGGCTTGGCCTTGGCCAGCGGCGGGTCCATCTCGGAGCCGGCTGGCTTTGGCTCTGTCAGACATGGGGGAAGCTTCTAGCAGCTTCTCACAGAAGCCACGCCTGTAGCCCCCCTGCTCCCAAAACCTCGCCACGCAAACCCAATACAGCTGTCTTACTCTGCCCCAAATGTTGTTTCTGATGTAAGTAAGACTTTGGCTTTAAATTTTGCAGTGCAAAATTGTCTTTTTTAAAGAAATTTATGGCAACACACTGCCTAGAACTCTGGCTTCACAGTGATATACCTGATTTAATATGTCATGTTTTAATAGGCAAGCCATTTACCTATTTCAATATGAACCCTGTCTACCATGTAATGTATTTATTTCAGCATAGTCTAAGGCATCTCTTGCCCAGGATATATGTTTCAATTACATTTCAGTGCAAAACACATCCGCTGCAGGAATCTTCATACTCCAGGATCTTCAGTAATGAAACATTTTAAGTGCTGGAGAGCCCAGTACTGAAATCTTTATTCAGGCAATCTCCCACAAAGGCAACCATTTCTCTCAGCAGCTTTGATCAATACCCCAATATGCCAGACCGAAAAGCTTTAAGAGGAATGTGGATTCCTTCGGTTCCTATCAATAAAATATATAATTAATTGAAAATTGAAAACTTGATTAATTTGGGTTTGATTTTTTTTCGTTTGAATTCTATCAGCTATATTTTCAGATACATATGGGTCTGGCCCTCATCTGGCATGAAGCAGGGAAGCTCCAGTAAGCCTTATAAAATCAGATTGAATCTAAAATCTAGAAGGCAGAAATGGCTGGAAAATGAAATAGCTCATGTAAACTGGCTGGCGAATTTACTTTATATGTACCAAGAATCTCTGGTGCAAGTACTAGGTTAGCATGTTAATTAAGTCAGAAGCCTCTAACATCCATCTACCCCAAGTGAAAAAGTGATGGTACCATGCAACCTCGGCTTGCTTGGGCGCTGAGGACTTGTGAGGTCTCCTCGCAGCAGGAGCCATCCGAGCTGGTCCCAGGATTATCCCAGCGCTGCTCCCAGGGCCAGGAGGAGCCACGGAAATGCAGAACTGGAGGAATCCAGACACAAAACAACGGCCTGATTTCCTACCCTCGTACATCAGTATTATGCCAGTGTGAATCCGTGGATGGCTCTACTATAGCAAAAGCTGTGTTGGGCGGGGAGAAAGCGTGAAAAAAGACTTAAGGATTCAAACAACTTACACCGTGTCACGTCCTGAGCTGGCTTTAGAGTCTCAGGTTGAGACAGGGTACTGCATTAATGTCAGGAAGAAACCCTTTATCACCATAGCCTATTAGTGAAGCTGCTAAATCTGAAGCCTCCCAAAGCTAAGAATAAACATGTGTTTTAATCTCATTTTTTCCTGCAGCTGCAATTAATCTGAAGAGCTTTTTAAGTAACTATTTAACAAAGCTGCAAATTGCGGTGCTGCATTCTTGGTATGGCCGTTGGATTTTTGTTCACAAAAGTTGTTTCCTACTAGAGTTAAATCCTGAACCAAGTGAAAATAATCTAGTAAAGACGGGCAATAGATACAGATATATGAGATTTATAGGCTTTCCACATTAACAGAGCTTCCATTATAAATTCCTATTAATCAGTCATTCCATCAATATAAAGTTTTCCATTAAATTCAAAGAGGAACTCTAGCGAGTGTAATCATAGAGCTTGTTTAATACAGTGCAATGATGCCAACATTTCCATCTCATCTATCTGGCTGCAGAGCTTTTTTCCTACTGAGCTCGTAGCTGAACAACTCAGTGACAGAGTGGAAAATTCTCGTGAATATCTACAGGGAAAAGAAACCAAAACACCAAATCCTCCTCCCTGACTTTCAGAAGTTCTAAAGCAAAGCCAGCAATAGCAGAATGGTGAGTTACGAGTTTCAGTGCAGGTGTTTACAGTTTTTCTGGGCCCACAGCTCGCCGGTTTAAAAAATAACTCAAAAGTAGCTGTACAGCTTCTTCTTTATATTTTTGATTTTTTTCTGGTGACATCTGGACACTTCACAGGAGCAGAAGTGAAAAGCTGCAGTGCCCTAGGTAAGGCACAAATGGAAAAAGTGTTTTTTTAAAAAAGTCTTTCTATACTTTGTATGTTTTTTGTTGTCCAGTATCAATACAGGAGAGGAGTGAAGAGGCCAAAACAAGCAAAAGAGACAAAAGGAAGGGATTGAGTCATTCGGATCTTGTAATGAAGTGCTCTGGAAGAAAGCAACATTTTTAAAGGAAACATTATACAGTCTTGTTAGAATTAAATAGTAGATACTGAGTTGGATTAGACATGAGAGAGCAGAACATGAAATGGAACAGCATGGGGAGGAGGGATGTTTAACTCGCCCGGCTTCATTGGTGAGAAGTCAGTGAGAAGGAGAATAGATCCTCAGCCATCATTAGGCTCCTGGAGAGTTTCTGTTCCCTTCATTACAGGGGGATGTTAAGCAAGGTGTGGGGGTGGGATGGAAGCTTCTCCACCTCATGGGGCTTCTGAGGCTGGCAACTTCTACAAGGGTGCAAGGATTCCCATTATACATTAAAAAAAACCCAAACCAAAACACTGGTATCTTCCGTTTCTTTATCATCTCAAGCCATTTTGTTGGTGTATCCCATTTTGTTGTTGGTGGAGTTTTGTCCTGTTCAAACTTGTTTGCTCCAGGCAAAACATTCAGGGCTTGAGTCTCTCCTCTGCCTTGGCACCTGCAGCTTCCTGTGACAAAGGGCCATTTCCAAAGAAGCTGGATTTTTCCTTCTTTCTTCTCAGAAGGAAATGAAAGCAAAGAGTGAAACTTTGCATCTTTGAAAAATGAAACAATAGCTTGTGTTCTAGTTGGTCTTCAGTGAGAAGAACAGTGTATTTTCAGTATCACTGATTACAGCACAGTCCAGGAAGGCTCTTTTACGCTACCTATTATATCCCCAGCATAGCTGGTGCCCGAACCCAGTAGATTACCAGGGTTGCAAAGTATGTTACCAGTCATAAACATCTCCCGTGTCAGCTCATCACACTTTCTTTGGATTGTGCCAGCTCCCTTTTTCACTCGTGCTTCCTAGCCCTGGGTCACCAGCTTCCCCGCTTGGACTGGTGACAGTGACGCACGCCAGGAGACTTAACACAAAGTACAGACTTTGCAGGTGAAGTGGAGAACAAAAGCCTCCTGGGGGTTTCCCAGGGTTGGAGGAACATCTGAGGCAGCAGACAAGTTTGCTTACGGGAGACCATCTTTTTACGTGATCCAGAGCTCGAGGCCTGTTGCACAGTCCCAGAGAGGTG
Source organism: Scopus umbretta (assembly GCA_013400535.1). Lineage (NCBI taxonomy): Eukaryota > Metazoa > Chordata > Aves > Pelecaniformes > Scopidae > Scopus > Scopus umbretta. Next base: position 57,312 of record VZTL01005332.1, read on the forward strand.
AACATCCCCATTGTTAGACGAAATATAAGCAGTCAGATAGATGAAGCGGAAAATACAGCAGACACAGTGAAAGGTTCAGAATCAATTTATTTTCCACTGCTGAAGACAATCGCACATGCCTGGCTCGTTTCGGTGCTGTGCTCCACCACTCATGATTTGCATGCTCACCCTTCAGTACTGAAAGCTATTTAGTCGGTCCACATTGAGTTTATGCGTTCTGTCTGTGTGCAAGTGTGGACAGACAAGAAGAGCTACTGGGAGACACATAAACCATTATATGTCCCCTCTGTTAATGTTTTAGCACGGCTGATCTTGACTGTCTGATCTAACACCGCAGTTTTCCCCATCAGGCATAACATCGGTAATGCAAAAGGATTTGGAGAGAAAGGAGATCCAGGAGGAGACAAGGTTGAATAGCAAAGTAAGAGTCTAACATTTTCATACAAGGGCAGAATAAAGTCTTTACCCTTTCCTTACATTTATCTCTTCCTCCTGTGCCAGTTCCATGTCTTTCTGCAGACTGATGTGCAGACAATGAGGTTTCTTTTCAGGAAAGTATAATATTTCTTCCCAAGAACGACTCATGCACTTCAAGTTAGATATGTTCTTAAAGGCATCCTTGACTCATGACCCAAGATATCATTTGTCAATGAAAATCTCTCTCCTTCTATTTCTCTTTTGGAGCTAATAAGGCTGTGCATTTACACAGCAAATTCAATACATCTCGAAAACTCAGTTCTGCGAGCAGTACATTATCTCCTGTCTTTCAAAGACTTTTTAGACTAGAATATAATAGATTGTCTTTTAACAAGCACTCCCCAAAAAGTAAGAAAAGTCAGTATAGTGTAGACTTTGCTATCAACATGTTAAGCAACTGAGCTGAAACCCAAGTTCCTCTCATGAGCTGTATTTTCAGCAGGGAAAAGGTGTATTCTTAAATCATGAGGCAACGAACAGAAAGTTAAATCACAGTGACAGCAAAATGTAGTTTAATTCAAAGTTAGCAGGTCAAGAAGGGCTATGAAGGATCCTCGCATTTACCCCAAGCTATTAATTCAGATAAAAACTACTAGCTGCTGCAGTCCTCAAGGATTTTATTTTTCGTGTTTCTGCTTGTTAGCTCACACAAATGAAGAAAGGATTTTTTATTTTTTTTTTTCCTCTGAGACATAAGTTTCAATTGACTTGTCTGACTGAATGGCTTGGACTATATGCTTAGAAAATGTCCATGTTCGAGCGCCACAGCCAGAAGCCTAGAACAAGGCCTCAGTTTATGTACGCATATTTCCCATTCCCTCTTTTTCTCTGTGTACCTCTTGCCATTCCTGCACAAGTGGTGCAAAGAGTTGTGCCTGGCTGCAACTCTTCGCTTCCACCCTATGGATACCGTAAGCCCTCCGTGACAGACTGCCTTCAGCATCCATGAAGATGTACCGCAGCTGCCAGCATCTGTCCCTTGAGTTCCCCAGAGAACAATGAAGCAAATAATTTCTTTAATTATTTATCAAGGGCTGCTTCCTCAGTCAATAAATTTGTTTTGCTGTCTCCTGTAGGCCTGGCTTTCTACTTTATTAGGTTCTTCTTCCACTTGCATTTGAAACATGTTTTATTATTCATATTAATATCAACTGCAAGCTTCCTTTCTTTTTCTACTTTTCTTTTTATCATCGATTTTATGCTGTTCTTCTATTTTATTCTGTAAGCTTTGTGTTGCTTTTTTTTCCTGTGCCTGATGTTTTGTGAGACATGATTTGACCTTTAATTAACCTTTCAACCACTCTTTTCATTTGCTTTCTTCCCTTGTCTTTGCATTGGAAAAAACTTTGCATATGTATTATTTTAATTGACCACTAAGACATTTAATTGCCTATCTGTTGTCAGGATTTAACATGGGGAAGAACTGGACTATTCTTTTGAGTGAAACTCCTCCAAGTAAGCACTTTCGCAGTTTTGTAATGAACTATTTTGATCAACAGCTGTGAAATGGCCAATAAACCAAATTTATATTCAGGGCTTATGCAGTGGGAGAGAAGATTCATGAATTAAAAAAAAACCCAACCCAAACCAAATTCTTTCTTGCCTTACTGAAGTGGTGCCTGGTTTTGACTAAACTCTCCAACTGCCAGTAGGCAAGATGACCTTTGATTTTTTTTTTCCCCCTCCATTTTGGCAGCCGTACCAAAAAATAATCAAGCCAACTCCAAAGAAATGCTTTGCAGATCGCTTGGCTAGTGTAAAAAGTAGGGGGATTTTAGCAGTTAGTAATAGCACTGAGACAGGAGTCAGGAGTGGGAGAAAGAGGGTGTAGGGGGAAGAGAGAGGGGAGGAGTGGAGGGTGCTTAAGTCATTGCTGCTTTTTCACCCATCCCTGGTCTGGTCCATAATAATCACTTACCACCGACTTCAAGTTCTTCATATAAAGACTTGCTATTTTCAGGGGCAGTGATATAATCTCGCACTTAAGTGTATTTAACTGGGAGAGAAGTCTCAAATCGTCACACGTACCCCCGTCCCTCCATGCAACATTACAGTGCTTTCCACATATTTCATCCCAGCTGAGTCTGCCTTTCTCATCAAAGGTATATAGTGATAATTCAGCAGGGATTATTCTCTGCAAGCAGCTTGCTTATTTTTTTATCACTACTTCCATATGCAGTTTGTAGACTTTGTTTGTTTGCCTCAAAATTGTACACTGAAATATGAAAGCAGCCAAATCCAAGAAAAACAGACACAAGAGAAAAATGAAATTAAGTAAATCTTACAGAGAGACTACAGCCTTCTCTTTTATGCCTATACAAAAAAATAGTGAAATATTAATTGCCTCTTGAAAAATAATGCCATCTGTTCTAATACAGATGATGGTTTCAGTCATATTGATGTCTGATGTTATTAACAGAATTCTGACATTTTTCAGGTGGTGGAATTTTGTCTTTCATACCTAATACTCCTGCTAGGAGTGCCATGTGCCTATGCTAGCATACCTCAATGGTCTTTTCAGACAAAAAATAAGTATAATAATATAAGTATGAGTATAAAATAAGTATAATAATATAATAAAAAAGACAGAGCGGAGATGGGATACACTGAGGAGACTAAAAATTAGTTGGTTCAAATATGCATAATTCTTATTTTCAAATGTAAAGATGAGAAAGCAAACCAACTGGGTGGGATTCTGAATGGTGGAAAAAATATCACTAGGAAAAGAAAAATGAGAGAAAATGAGTTTGTAGTAGGGCAGACAGTCATTATACTCTTTGGGTGCAGGACATTACCTTCATGAATGTAGCAACCGGTGGCTGATTTTTTTTTTCATGTTTAATCAAAAAAATTTAAAGATCTTTCAAGACATAGTAAGTTAAGGACAGTTTAAATTCCCCCTTGGTTTGTTTCACGGTGTTATGGGAGGTGTAGAAACCCTTTTAGTGTGAATTAGCAAATCACTGTACTAGATAAACCCTGACTTAGAAGAAGTTGTCTATGAAGAAGCTTTGCTCAGCCACAATATTTTCAAGAGCACACCTATGGCTGCCTTTAAGGAAAAGAAGGCAAGAATCTGAACAATTCTTCATTATTTCCATAATTCATAGACTACCAATGTTTAAAGAATTTATGTGCAATGTTACACAAGATTCATAATGTATGCTTTAAGGCAGTGTATTTGTAATGAGTAGAAAAATTTGCTTTTACTTAGACTACCTCAAGACATCATTTAATTTCCTATCCACAGCTGAGACTCACTGAGTGATTTGGAAAGAACCGCGTCCTGTTGCTGCTGCGCTTGCTGCCAAACAAGTCGCACAAATTCCAAACTTAATACAAATGTTTTATGCAACAGTAAGGGTTCTTTCACATTATTTTGAATCATTACTTCACAATCCTTTTTTTTCCCCCAGGAAAAGACTCCACTGTTAATTCATAAACAAGGACTGGGGAGGAGAGCGGTTGCCAATGCAGTGTTTGCCAGCCAGCATCACGTACCTTCTCCAGTGATCTTTGTCGAGCCTGGAAGGATCTGCATATAAATACCCACAAAACTGCATTGAATCTTCCAGAAAGTTCACCTTTCCCACACTACCAACAGAACTCAAAAGATTGTGCACTTTTGCAACCATTTACTGTAATCACCTCACTGGTATCTTGTGCTTCCCCATCTATTTGAAAACATAGATATCGCTAACAGCTGCTCCTCTACTTAGTACTTTGATTGCTTATCTTCTTGCTCAAGTCAAAATTTCTCTAATTAGAGTACAAATCAGAAATACCTTGGCACATACAATCTTTTATTTGGTGCAAAGGAGCAGTACTAATTATTTTTATGTTAATTTCTAAAAAACAAAAATTAAGCCACAAATAAATACACGGAATCCTTTTGATTATTGGCAAAGGGTAACATATGAAGTATGTCAACTTCTCAACAGATAAAATGGCATATTGTTTGCTACCATAATGGACATGTAATTGAACTTTTTTGAAGTATAAAGGATAAAATAGATTTGAAAACAGCATTTGAGTCTTTTTTCTCCCCTAAAATATGCCTCAGCTTGGCATGACAACAAATTAGAAAGTCTGGCTACATTTTAAACTCACATCTTGGGCCTTTTCAGTCTAGATTGAAAGTCGATGCTGATGGAAGGACTTTTGCTGAATTAAAACATTTTGGATCAGGTAGTTAGTTAGGAATTAAGATGATCAAAACACTGATCTCAGTATGACTTTGCAGCTCCACAGCAAAGATTTTATCGTTAGGTGAAACAACAATAAGCGTTTCCACTTTAACTTCGCATCATGTACCAGCTTCAGTTTTTATGATTGTACCTACATTATCACATGTTTGCAGCTTCATCTTAGGAGTCCAAACTCCCGTCCAAAACACCGCAATCATTGAAGATGGAAGCAATTATTAAAAATTGGGCTAAAAATTTGGGAGATTTAAAAATCTTAATTTTTTACTTCATCTTCTTGTGGACCATTTCTTTACAGGGTTAATAGGTGACAGTTAATTATGTAAGTGAAATACACTTCAGTATAGTGTATTTCAAGGAGACTCACCAAGATTTTTGTGGAAATTCATTTAACATCCTTAGTTCAGCTATGCTGCTCACTCAGTGTCTGGTCACTTTATCCCTTTTCATTACTTATAAACAGACCTTAATAACAGACCCGTTTCCCTAATAACTCTTCCATTTTTCTAATTCCTTCTAAATCACCTCCCTAAATGTTCTGCTGAACAGAGACCAGATAGTGCTGAAATCAGAAGTCAAAAGCCACCTGGCCACAGCCTTCACTGAAAGCAGGGGGATCTGCATTTTAACACACTTTCTGCACTCCCACATTAGAGGCTAGCAAGCCGTACGCTTCAGAATTGATCACTCAGGCACCGTCTAGCCCAAGATTTAAAGACTGGTAACAGTTTAAGGAGCACACAGCTTTTTATGTGTCTTAAGCTGCTCATGTTAAAATACCTCGTGCCCAGGAGATGTTTCCAGCAGGTTTGCTTCGCATATTCTACTGCAACCTTTTGCCCTAGCTTACACAACACCTTAACAGGGATATAATTCTTGAGCACCTCATGTGAAACTGTTCTTCCCTTAGCACTACTTGCTTTATTTTCCCCTATATTCTGCTTTGCTAAAGATGCTCGAAATAGGCTCAAATAGCTCCAATTGTGCAAAGCACAATGCGATATGTTGGTATAGCACAGCAAGGGCAAGCAGAAGACTGGCACATAGGAGTAACAGATCAGAGCTTTACAAGCTAATAAGAAAAGAAATTCACGGTTGCCTCAATATGTAAAAGAATAGACAAGTTTTCTTAATTTTCTTACTCTCTCCTGCTATATGATAGTAACAGATTATTATTTCCAGTCCCTGGATTTCCTCAGGGACACATCTCTCCCATCAACTGATCAACTGAGGTCTGACTCTTTTTTTTTTTTTTTTTTTAACTCTTCTACTTTCTCATCCTCATTTTGAAGACTTGATTCCACTCCTTAGCTGACAAAGGATTTGCCTTTTTTGCCCTGCCCTTCATAATATCCCTCAGTGTGTGTTTACTTATAATAGACTGCCAGTACATCAACTGTTCCGTGAAAGCCGGACCAAGTTGAGAGTGTTGGTTCTGGTGGTATGGTGCTTAGTTGCCGGCTGGGGTAAACCACAAGGATGAGTTTTTCCCCTATGATCGCTTTTCTATCTAGCATTTCATGTGTGAGTTTTTTTGTTTTTAATGGGGCTATGCACAACGGATGAAGCATATGTCAACTAGTTTGTGGATGTTTGGTTTAGAAACTAGTTAACCCACAGATTGTAATCCGGAATTCTCTTCAGCTGCTATTTTGGTTGCATTAAAGTCATAATGAATCATATGAGATATTAAAATATGCTGCGGAACAACATGGATTGAACTAATGACAACGGAATCACGGGCATCTGCTTCCTTGCCATCAGTCTGAGCCATGGCTTGTTGCTCGTAACGTTATGGCATATTGAAGGTGACAACTTTCTTTCCCTCTCTCTATATCAAACACAAGCCCTTTTTCCTACTGAGTGTCCTTCTGTAAAACTTTTATGCTTTTCAAATGGGCAAGACTCCTGGATTACATTTTTTGACAAGATAGATGAGACTACTTTTCACATGAGACCAAGGAAAGTAATGAGCTGTAATCTTTGAGCTGGAAGATATCTATCTTTTTTAATTACAGGTAGATTATTTCTATATTAGCCCCCACGGCAAACGACAGTGCCACATAGGTTTCTGAAAGCAATGCTGCATCAAGAGGAAGGGATTATAAGAGTTTGGGACCTTGGCAGAAAAAAAGGATTTTCAAACTCGAGTCTATTTTAAATTGTACGAGCCCGTGCTATTGCTATAGTTCAGCAAGCATTTTGACACTATATTTTGTGTCTTTGACACTGTTATTCACTACAAGTAATAAGATATTGCCATCACGTCAATGGTTATTAGACAGTGCCTACAAACATTTCTGCCTTAGTCTGACGTGTCTCCACTATCCTTGTCAAAGGA
>VZTL01005333.1:1775-13465 GCA_013400535.1 Scopus umbretta
GTAGATTTAGATGAGATATAAGGAAAAAATTCTTCGCTATGAGGGCAGTGAGGCAGTGAGGAACATGTTACCCAGAGAAATTGTGGATGCCGCATCCCTGGAAGTGTTCAAGACCAGGTTGGATGGCGCTTTGAGCAACCTGGTCTAGTGGAAAGTGTCCCTGTCCGTGGCAGGGGGGTTGGAACTAGATGAACTTTAAGGTCTTTTCCAACCCAAACCGTTCTATGATTCTATGGGACAAAAAAAGTCTAATAATAGCAAAGTAAGTTTTTAATTAAGGCTGTTTGATGTGATGATATTGAATATAATAGTTAAGTATTTTTGGAAAGGGAATGTAGGAAAAAAACAACCTGGAAAATATGAAGATATATGTATTAGCAAGGAGGAGCAAAATAGGTGCTTTTTAGGTGATAGGACTAAGTGAAAGGTATTGAAGAATAGTAAGAAAGTCTGTCAAAGCTGAGAACTATACCCATAAGCCAGTAGAAGATGCATACCGCAGTTAAGTTACAAAGCAATTGACTGAAATTTAGGATGCTAGTCAATGAAATGGGGACTTAAAACAATACTAAAATGAAGAAGACAGAAAATATGTTTTCCATATAGATTTTTCTCCTCTAGAAAAAACTTATGATATTTACATACAGTGTTAGTTTTTTTCTTATTGCTAGCATATTTTCTTTGTAAGGCTGGCTATGAATGATCAAAGACCAGAGCTGTCGTAATTTATTCAACAAACACTCTGGTGTCTCATTAGAAGTCATTATTTCCTCACTGCTTGTGCCTATCACTTCACCTGATCTGATTGTTTTCGTCATTACTATTCATATTAATTGAAGTTCCTTTTTAATCAGTTGGACAGTTCAACATTTCTCTTTTACTTAGTAATCACTTTTCATGGTTAACTGTCAAAGTTGCATAATCATAGTTCCAATGACTGCATTTAATATGACACAGACAGAAGGCTGACGTGACTTTTGTCTAGTTTTCTAAGCTGTGATGGAAGACATCTTTCTTATGCTATTGTCTTCAGTTCCAGACTTACAAAAAAATCCCCCCAACAGAAAAAAACCATTGAAAAGAAATCACAGTAAGTCATATTAGGCAACATATTGCAGGCAATCTAATAGCAGAGCTGTGTAATTTATATCTTTGATTTGGCAATAAAATTAAAAAACTGCAGGAAAGACTGATTCTGGCCAATATGACACTAACATTTTTCAGAAATATATTAAATCAGGAAATATGGTGGGAGTTGTGTAAACATTTCAGTTAATCAGAAATTCAATTATTTTCCATATTTTGGAGTGTCCTGCATCACTTGCAAAATATCATGCCAGAAACAATGAGCTATTACTAAAAAAATGTGTCTTAGTTGTTAAGGTATACGTTTCGTAAATGAGAATCTATGTTCAACTTCCTTGTCTGATCTGATACAGGAATTTGAATTTAATCTCTTGTATTTAAGAAAGTACTCTGAACAGAGAGCAATGAGACAATCTGGTATGAGGAATCTCTCAATAATCCTACTTCTGGTTGAATTCAGTCCCTAGCAATGAATGAAAAAAAGTTTTTTAATGATCTGTAATAAATGGAAACATTTTATTATTGAAATATAAACCTTCTCTCTCTTACATTCTACAATACACATTGCCAAATTAACAGGAAGGACTATCTCCTTCACTAAATCACTAAATCAGAAGTCAGCTGGTTTGCACTCTGTCCTATAACATGCTTTAAACTTCTTGTAATATGCATATTCTTTCTCCCCAACAGTTGAAAGAAGTAGCTTGTACAGGCTATGTTTAGACTGTGTGCTAAGTCTAGGTTTGTAATCTGGGGTTTAGAATCTCCTTTGGGACATTTTAGTGTGACAACCAGTACACTACTACATCACCAGAGTCCTCAAGGTGGCAACTAACCCTAGAAGGCACTTCTCCCTCTTCTGAGAGACATGTAGTGAGATAAAGGAAATCTGCATGAAGGAGAAGAACCTGGCTAACTAAATGAAATTATTTAAACTCTGCTGTATTTAAATATAGGATGGGTAGAAGAAAAATCAAATAGTTCCTATTCTATCTCTACTCAGGCAACAGAGGCCATAGGTATTCAACATCAAATGGCTACAATACTTGTTTCATTTGCTTTTATAAAATTAATTGCTACACTTCTTATTCATTCCTTCTTTGCACTGCCAAGGTATCTAGTAGCTAACCATTACAACCTGTAAAACTAAGAGTATATACAAAAAGGAATATGATGCCATTTAGTGAATAACAGTGTAAACATTCATGATATCATGTTATGTGTTAATACTTTCAATAGAAAACTAGTCACAAATCAAGTAAGAAAACTGTGCATTTATTATTTCTCATTGTACATATAAACTTTTACAATTATGTCCTCAAAATTCTGTAACAGAGACATGCAGACTAGAACCTAGAATGTGCTAATTAAGATATAGAATCAAAAATTTAATCCAAGAAGCTCAGATAGGAAGTGGAAAAAGGAACATAATCCCCTCAGAGTGTCACATGATATAAAAAAAATCTAATCACGATAAATAAGCAAAGATTTTTTCTTAGGTCACAGATAGAAGTAAGATGAGACCATCCTGTGAGAAGGGTATTAGCTTTCTGTCTATGCCTTTTGGAGGGGAAGTGGGGAAGGAGGAGCCAGTAGCCACATCAGACAAGTAAACTTTGTCTTAAATCAGTAATGGAAGGTGCTGGGGAGAACACAAGAAAGACAAAATATTTTGTGAGGGCTGGTGAATGTATGGACTAGTTGCTCTCCAATCTCCAGTCACTGGTATCCACTGAAAGGACACACTTATCACACGCTGCCTCAAGACTCCAGCTTGGCAGTAGATAGGGCTAGAGAAGGTTTGAGCAGTGGCAAATAAATATTGTAATTCAAGTGGCAGCAGAACCTCCCTCCATGGAATGGTAGTGGGAAAATAATTTCCAGTCTCTAACATGAACAGATAATTATTATCTGCAGTTGTCTGAGTACCTTCCTGGGAATAATCTGGTTTGCTGCTCCAGGGAACATGGCAGAGAAGAACACTTGATGCCTATAAGTAAACTGGCTCCAGACTCAGCAGGGAGACAGAATCTAACAGCTTAAATATTTCAGGAATGACATGCTAATCTCTCTCTTAATTTTAAAATGGCATCCATTCAAACAAGAACTCTGATGGGGAAGGGTGATTTGCCTCTCACCTTTAAGATATGGCACATACTTCTGGGAAAGAAAATGAATTAATACATGATTCCAAACTCTAATCACGTTCAATACATAGTGTAAGCATACTTAAAAGCATGCTACCGACTTAAAAAAAAAACACTACAAAATATACAGTGATTTTTCAGCTCAGGAAGTATAATCTCTACCAGAACTCCAGCAAACAGAAACATAGGAAATGTATGATACATTCATCAGAGGGGAGGAGGTGCACAAAACCCCACTCTTCCCACCTCCCACCAGGTACTCTTTGAGAGCTCTTGGAAGAAACAAAAATTTCCCAGAGCAGCTCCCTTGAGTGATAGTATTTGCATCTGTGGATGCCCACACAATCCAGGGTACAAGTCAAATATAGGCAGTTTTTACTGGCATTCACAGTTTAAAAAAATAGTTGCTTAAATTTAAATCTGAAAATTTGCTGTACACTTTAAATTACATCTAACTCCGATGTAAGCTTAAGAAATTTAAAAATAAACAACCCTTCAAAAACTCTTGATGTCAGTTTTTTGAGAATTATATTCATCGTTCATAAATTCTTTTTTCCAAAACATTTACTTTTTTTGGTATCCTCCATGAAATCCAGGCCTGTTGTCTCTCAGATCAATGTATTCATCCTGTCTGTCTCCAGGGCCCTAAATATTTTGATGGTTTAGTTGACATCAGTTCATTGCTTTTCATTTAACTTTAAAACTGTTTTCTGTAAATATTTAGTAGCGATGCCTTAAAAGAAAGACAGTAGGTGAACACACATCTCTTTTCCATACTCAGTATTCAAAGTCACTGTTTTCCTTGCAAGTTTTAAATTACATTAAAAGTAAAAAGTTTTGCTTTTCTGAAAGATTCAATAGACCAAGGGAACAATAAACAAACATAAAAAATAAATCTTATAATGTTTTACCTAACTTGTCAGATACCTTCTCAGTCTTTTTTATCTGGACTCTTAAGAAAATACATGGGATCCAGTATATTGAAACAAAAGTACTTAGGTGTGATAACACACACCTCAATCCCCAATATATGAAACCTGTAAGGAGCTTTTATAATATTCTTATGTTGTTAGACAATGAAAAGAGATAAGCACAACTGACATCATAGCAGGGTTAATTCTGAGATTATAAGGAACTCTGTCCTACTCAAGATACATTGCACTCTTTTTTGTACCACTGATAGTTCTCAAAATTATACAGTTGATATTGTGCTCATTACCAATTATTTACACCAGATTGCTCTATGTTACTTCTCGGTCAGATGAGGCTAAGAGCAAATTATTCCCATATAGATGTAGGCCATCCAATGGCATTCAGATTCTAAATCAATTGGTCATGGGGAGAGTTTTCTATAGTCCCTCTTTGTATAATCCTACTAACCATGATTTTCTGATTCTCTCAGTGCTGGCAACTCCATTGTTTTGAAATGTTAGGTCTTACCCATTTTTACAAAGTTCTTGGCTGTATTCCATCCTATTCCCGTGAGCAGATTCGATGTTCAGATCATCCTATCATGAGGGATAATAATAATGATCTAAAGATACAGTGGTTCCACCTACGGAATTTGTAGAATCCAAAGTAAGACCTACAATTGCATGGTGCAGATGCAGGTGCAGCAGGATAAGCTGTATAATCAAAAAGCTGGAGCTGAATGGACTGTCCCTGTAGAGATGGAGAGAGAAAAGACAAGAGCTGTCTGTCAGTCAGAATAACGCTAGTTATTGAGGACTAGATTTGCCTCTTAGGATATGCCTTTGTGATACTATTACCTCAAGATCTTTGCTAAGTTTTAGACCAATCTCCTTACTATTAATGCGCAAGGCTGTTACCCAGATCTGTATTTGCTTTAAACCTTGTGTTGGGTGTCCCTGGCAAGGTTTTGGTAGTGAAGGGACCTTGGGGGTGGCCTCTGTGAGGAGAGGCTGAGGCTGCCCTGTTTCAGACATGACTGGTTCCAGCTGACTCCAGTGGACACAGCTGAGCCCAACAACCAAGATGGAGGTGTTTCTGGGAAAATGTATTTAAGAAAGGGCAAAAGTCCTGCACAGCTATGAGAGGAGTGAGGAAAATGTGAAACAGCCCTGCAGACATGAATGTCAAAGAAGGAGGGAGAGGAGGTGCTCCAGGTGCCAGAGTAGAGGTTCCCCTGAAGACACTGGAGAAGACCATAGGGAAACTGGTTGTCCTCCTGCAGCCCACGGATGACCACATGGAGCAGATATGTGCATGCAGCCCCTCTGGACTCCATGCTGCAGCAGGCAGAGATGCCCTGAAGGAAAATGCAGCCTGTGGAGAGCCCACGTTGGAGCAGGCTTCTGAGAGGAACTGCTGCCCATGGAGAGGAGTCCATGCAGGAGCAGGTTTTCTGGCAGGAACTTCAGCCTGTGGGGGACCCACACAGGAGCAGTCTTCTCCTGAAGGACTATAGTCCATAGAAAGGATCCATGCTGGTACACTTCTTGAAGAACTGCAGCCTGTGGAAGGTAGAAGAGTTGGGAATGAAGGAGTGAAGTTGAGCCTTGGAAGAAGTGGGTGGGGGAAAGGTGTTTTAGTTTTTGTTCATTACTATCCTACTCCTTTTTTCATTATTTTTTTTTTTTTTTCCCCAGGAAATCAAATTAATTTTCACCAAGTCAAGTCTGTTTTGCCAGTGATGGAGATTGGAGAGCAATCTCCCTGTCCTTATCTCTATCCATAAGATTTTCTATCTTATTTTCTCCCCTTGCTGTGCTGAAGAGCGGGAGGGAGAGGGCAGCTGGGTGGACACCTGCCAGCCAGCCAAGGTCAACCCACCATAAACCTGTACTATTATATCTGGCTGGCAATGTAGGTTAGAACTCAGGTCTGGTTTTTATTCAAATTTTACAGCAAGATATTAAATCATTGGTAGGCTTATAATTCTCCAGTGCCTTTCAATTGTTCCCCNAGGCTTATAATTCTCCAGTGCCTTTCAATTGTTCCCCACAGGAAAATAGGGAACCATTTCTTCTTACAAATGATGTAAAAGGGTAAGAAAGCACTGTGTGTTTTCTCAGATCAAAAAACATAGGATGTGGCAGTAGTCAAATAGAAGGGATGACAAAATCTGCAAGGACACACTGATGCATTTTTCTGTCAAGTCCAGTGAAGTTCAACTGGCCCATATTCATGCAGCTATTTCCCTCAGTTTGTGAGATATCTGGGTAAATTTTCAGTGAGGAAGTATCATTACTCTTTATATATAATTTCTCAAATGCATATATCAAGAAAAATGAGCATTGGGGCATCTTTCTTTTTTCCCCGGAAGTATTTCAGATTACGTTTCAAAAGGCAAAAGAAGTATTTAAAATGATCCGTTTCATCAGAATATGACCTTCAGCAAGGTCACTATCTTCAATAAGATGGTGAGATAGTCAGAATTATTAGCTGGACCCCAGAGAACTCAATTGTAAGCAGTTTTGCGAGGTTTGAGAGTTACAGTATACAAATCAGACAGTGGAATCTTTAACTTTGCTAATGATAACCAACACTCTCGACTTATAATCTTCTGGATAGTATTTCAGCTGATTCATCTTTGTTCTGTGACAAAGACATAGACTCCAGTGATTCATTACTGTTACATTCCCATTAGCGAATATTCACTCACCCTAGGGGCTTGTGTAATGGCAATCCACCGTAAGAAGAAAGCATTTCAGGTTGTGCCAGATTTTTTTGTAAATATTTGAATTATTTTAACTTTGGATAATTATTAAAAAAAAGGAAATCTCATGCCTGTTATTCTCAGTTAAGGTCTGAAACAATAGATAAAAACTACAACACAAAGTAGGCTGAGGAGTCAAGTAGTAATGCAGACTATACAGGTCATGCATGGTGTTCTGAGGTCATAATTTAAAAAGCAGGCAAAGATTTGGTCCACAAGCACATGGCAGTCATTATCCACTCATTAATAGCTCACCCTCGGTTTTAGTCATTTCTCAAGAGATGGTGTTCTGGCCAGGGCTATGGAATTTGCAGCCACTATTTTTCGTTACATTTTGCACCCATAAATGGAAGGATCTTGACTGACCAAGCTTGGTACCTGCATTTAGTAGTTCTGCACTGTCTCTATTCCAGGAAGTATTACCTTCCAAATCAGTCTGATAATAATGATTCAGTTTTAAAGGCAGTGACATTTCTGACCTGATGAAATCATCTGACCATCTAGACTCTCTATATAGTCAATAGAGAAAGTAGGCACTTTCTGATGTGCTTGTCTTCCTAGGTCAGGTGATTTGTATTCTGAAATTTCTTAATTATCTCCCTGCCTGTAAGGAAGACGGGGATTGTTAGTTCTGGCTACCTGGACAATCCATTTCAGTTATTCAAAGATCTGGTTTAGACCGGATCCAATCCTTTGCTCTTACTAACTTAGGAATATTAACGAAATACTTAACTTTAGGTGAAATGAATCCACACCTTCAGGAGACTATTCAGAGACTGACTACTAGAAGTCTAACTATTGCCTAAATTAGGAGACTTCAGTGACTTCTAGACAAGTCTCTATAGGACACTTATCACACTGGGAGCTTGCATGTTTAAGTCAGTTGATTTTAGTTATCACCGTGAGTAACCTCCTTCCAGCCTCATCTCTTCAGGCAACCTTTCTTCACAGTTTATCGCATATCCTTCACACACACACGCACAAAAGGTTATTTTATCATAAAGAGGTAATTCTCCAAGAATAATGAATTTTTAATATTAGTATTGTTACAAAGCATTTGTCCTGTCTAGACTCTAGACATGTGACATTAAACAGAAGCAATCCCTCTTTCACCCAAACACTGTGATGGAAAGGGCTAATTTTTCAGTATACACATCAAATTAAGATGAGATATGGGAACCCAAAATTATATCAGTCAATGGAATACCCATCTCTCTGAATAGCAGCAATAATAATTCAGAGAATATTGTTGTGATCAAGCCTCACATTACTGCATTTTCTGCCAACAGCTGAAGAACCACTTGTTAAAAGAGTTCATAGCTGTACAAATGTATATGTATATTTTGCAAGTTCTATTTCAGTTTGATCTCCCTTGAATAAATTATATGCTGGAATAACTTTAATTTTTCTCCCTTCCCTATCAAATCTAATTTTAGACAAATATTCTTTTTTACTTTCAAAAGAGTTAGACTGTGTTAGCAATGTTGTTATTGTTCCTACTATTAATATTCCAAAATCTTACAAGAAGAAGAAAAAGAGTCCTTTCAGTAAAATGCAAACTTCATCACAAACACATCATAACTTTGTGGGTTTGTTGCATTCCAAGTAATGAGGAGCAGTAAATTCCCTCTAAATTAAAAAATAGAAAAAGCCATATCTTTTTCCACTTTATGACAGTATTTATTAACACCATACTTCCTACTAACAAGCACTGTCAAAGTTGTTCTAAATAAGAAACCACAGCCTGCAGTGACTGTTTAGCTTTTTACAAATTTTGAGGACAGATGATTCAATTCCAGATCTGAGATGTTAATTTTAACTGCCTAATAATGTGATCTATTGTGAATGCTGTGGCTTTCTTGGAGTCTCTCCTCCAGTGTTGCTCTGTCATGCCTGCTTCAGTTGTTCTCAGCACAATCAGTTATTAGGATATTGGGGAAGGTGGTGAATATGTATCATTTAATTGCATGTCCCATTTACCTAAAAAAGAATCAAAGGGTGTGACCCTAAGGTAGCATAAATAAATTTAACTCCATTAATCTTTGATAAAGCTGTAAGGTTCCAGTCTGTACCATGAAGATGCTTACCCATGACTGCACTTAATGACCTGGTCATACAACAAAACGTTAAATTGCTTAAAGTTAAGGAAGTAGGCTGCATGTGGAGATTTGTAAGTTTGTTCAATACTTAACTTGGAAACACTTATTGCTTAGCATTTTCTTTCCTCAGCCTTCTGTTAATTGCCATTCCTACCTCTGGGCATGTACCCAACAGAAGCATACTCATCCTTGATAGCAGTCTTTCAGTACCTCTGCAGGATTCCAGGAATGGTATTCCTCCCACATAAATTCAGTAATCTAAGGTGAGCAGATCATATAAGGCCCCTTTTGTAGTTAATGAAGAAAAATAGGTACAATAAGGGGCAGTAAGTTGCAGTACATCTGACCTTTGGTCAGATTCCAGACTGCTCCCATTTACTATAAAGGAGAATGTGTCACCTGCTGAGATGTAAAATTAGATGTCTTCTAGCCAAAAGAATACCCATTGAGTTTGACAATATTTTGCATAAGATGATAAAGTTATAAACAGACTTGTAAAAGAGGACAAATATTCCGATAATTAAACAATTAGATACTTAGATAATTGAATAAAGACTTAATCCAAACCTATTATAGCTAATGCAAAATCCTCTGCAGAAGAACCATTTCCCAGAAGATTAACAAATTCACATCTGTTAATGTCTGAAGGGTGAAAATATTGTGCCAATGTTTTTCCTCATAAATCATGGTATTTAATCTGAAGAAACTCTGCTGACCTTCTTAGCAGCATTATGCCACAAAATTGATAAACCTCCAGAGAAAATGTTAGATACTAAACCATTCTTACAATTACAACATTGGTAATAATGATTATGAGAATGTGGAAAATAATTGTTGGATATATTTATGCTCAGTATTTTAACTGTCTAGTTAGGTTTCCTGTATTTATCCATCTACTCAAATATTCTGAAGCTGACTTTTTAAAGTAAATTATATGATATATTTCACATTTCATATTTCTTTAATAGACAAGGTTTAAATACAGAAAAAGTGGATATTAGAGGGCAGATAGATGAAAAGTAATATCAGTTGTTTAGGTAATCTATAGTGTAGAATCACACTAGAAAATCACTCGGGTTTTCAAATCCATATAGAAGAACAGGTTAATTCCCATCTGGAAGTTTTGAGGTTGTATTTAGTAAGCTATATTTTATTAAGGTATGTTTTTTTTGTGGACTGTACTGAGATTTGGATTCTTATACATGTCTCATTTGTTTTAAGAAAAGAGAAATGTCTCTCATGAATATGCAGGGACATGTATTCATGTCCGGATCTGTTATTGTGGTAACCTAATCTTAGTTCCATAAGTTCCTTAATGAGTATCTTAAAGGCTGAGCCATCTCTTTAACTCCACAATATCAAATTTCCTTATTAATTGCAGAATATTTGAGGAATATTATTGTTAATTCAGAACTTACCTTATATGTGGTTAGGTTAGAGCACATATTGTTCTTCCTGAGAACATTTAATTTAAGATGTCAACTGATTATTACCATAATTTATCACACCATATGTTACCTCACAATTTGAAGCAGTGAACACAAGTTACTAGAAAAATTTTCTAGTTACAATTTTCTAGTTACAAAATTTTCTATTTTTTCAGTTGCAATCACCTTTAGAAGAGAAATTATCTGTCCCAAGGCAGTGTCTGATCAATCATATTAGCATGTAGAGATTAGGTGAAGGTAAACTTGATTTAATTTTGTGGTCCAAAATCCATGTCATATACTGAAAGTATATAGTAAAGGTGGTGTCATATATGTTTGACCCTGTTTTATCCAACTTTTTTTAACAAACCAAAACAAAGACTTTCTCACTTGGCAATGACCAGGGGAGGAAGTAGAGGAAGAGAGGGAAAGAAAAAGATCCTGAAAGTTTAGTAATGTTTCACTTTGATGTAATGCATCTGAACAGTACTTGGGAGGGTTTTGTATTCTAAGTTAGATTTTTGAAATTATTAGCATATGACTGGGTTCCCTTTTCTTCACAGAGTTCAATCCATCTGTGTCCTGTACATTTATTCAAATTAAAATTACTTTAGAATATAGTGCTCCTCTGCCTTCCCAACCTTGCCCTGAGAAGTCAAGAGCCATGCTTCCAGTTTTACTTAGCAGAAGATAAAGGGCAAAACAATTTGGTTTCTAATACATAAGCTAATAGTTTGGTACAAAGGTTGCACACTTATAATTGCATCAGGTCAGTTTATCTAATAGATTTAAAGTTTTCCCAGGTGAAATGTTCAAACAAAGGCCCAGAATAAAATAATATATACTTAGTGGCTACTGGGTCTAATTTACATGGAAAGATATTTAGTGGTTATATTTTTGTATGTATTGTAGGTGTATGTATGGTTATATTTTCATATGTATTGTATGTATTTTGTGACTTGAAGTGTCTTTTTTATTTGTTAATTTAAGGTTTTAAGCAGTGTGCTCTACATCATCTTGAAAAAGCATTAAAAATATAAAAAGGTGTTCTTGGTTTACTTTTTTGTTGTTACAATCAGCTTTATAGCTAGCAAAAAAGTCTGATTTGTTTCTGCAGTTGTGTTTCTAACTCTCCTTCTCACAAGTCACTAGGGCATATGATTTTTCTGTCATCTAAACCAGAACAACCAACTAGGGAAAGAATAAATGTTGCAGCAGAGCTCTCTCTTTTTGTGTACTACTAGACCCTGAA